>VMBQ01014921.1:0-13429 GCA_007657795.1 Dreissena rostriformis | reverse complement strand
CCCACTTGTTTTGCATAACTCTAAAATTATTGACGGGACTATTCATGTTATGATACAGGTGGTGGGAAGGTTCAGAGTGCAAGGACCATACTTCAATAGAATAGAGGAATACTAGAGAATGCATAGCAGAGCTACAGATTACAGATAACAAGAAACATAACTCTATATTTCATAGTGTGGACGTATCGTTTATGGATTATTTTTCTTGTAAGCTACACATTATAAGCTGTTAATAAATAATTATTGAAGGGAGTCAAATAAAACTGCATATAATGATAGAGGGGTGATGGGAAATGCATAATTCCATGAGTATATTGTTAGAATTTAAACTAAAACTCACTGTATTAAAATATAAACTTATAAGGATGTGCTTAGTACAAGAACCTTAACTCATTAGCTTGAGTATGTATACATTATCTGCGGTTAATTTAATTTTATGATTCCGATCAAAAACCTTGATAAACTTTCATTTAACCTGTATCTGAAATTAAACAATTTGTTGAAATAATGAATATGCATTTCAACAGTCTTAGTAAACAGACGCGCTTTTTTTGGTGATAAGCGTCTTCGGGAACATTCGTTTGTGTTGATGTTTGATGAACACAATTTATTTCGTCCCAGATAACAAGCAACGATATTTATTGATATCTGTTTTCGGAAAGATACCATCTTGTAATGACGATGACACCTATTATTCTGAAAACTTCAACAGAGGTGTGTTTCACTAGGGTTTTTCACATGTGTCCATCGACCCCAGAAAGCGTTTAAGAAACTGGGTGAGGTGGATGATCGAGAAGACGATTTGCTGACCATTTTAGTGCCTCTGTTTTGTCAGTTCGTCAGTCAGCTTTATGTTTTGACCAGGGTTTAGTGAGGACATAAAGTGCGACCCCTGAATTATAGCGGAAGCGTGTTTACCATTAGACCGTAGATCAAGTAAGTTTCACGGGCCGATCGTTTTTCTTTGTTATTCCCGAAAGTGATGGATGGATTGTGCATGACAAAGAAACACATGTTATACTGGTGTTTAAAACACAGTAATATGTCATAAATTAACGCTTACATGCAGTAATAAATGAAAGCTACCCTTAATATAATAATACTAACAAGCTCGTTTGTTATAGGCGATTTTCATTAATTGTGAATGCAATTGTTTCGATCAAATAGTTTCGGTAAACCAATAAAAGGACACCGAAAATAACTACTGTTAAATGTGTGTAAACATAGAGTATGATGTACGATACCCTCTTAAAGTAACATTTGAGGCGTTTTGTGGATAAATAGAGAATATTATGTGAGTTTTGGATAAAGATCATTTTTACCATGCGAGGCTTAGAACCATGCTAGCGCGAGGCTTGCCGAGAGCAACCATGGTTCGGGCAGAGCATGCTAAACTTGATCTGTATGCAAAACTCACATAATAATCTATTTATCCTATTATTGCCTCCCCTTTTCCATTAACAATCATCAAATATCGCATTTTTTGACGAATTTGTTCTTCCGTCAATTTTTGGAAAAACCCAGAAATAATCTCAAAATAGCGATAGGATAAGCTCAAGTTTATACGATCGGTGTTATCCTATCGATTTTCATCTGGTAATAGGATAAATTTATGTCCGTGGCAACCTATTGAAGTGTATTAAGACTGTATGGATTGATTCCGTAGGATAATCATCGCATGGGATGGATGAATGTTTCGAAAATCAAAACTGGCAAATATGTATTACTTACTTATATGTGTTTGAAGTAATTCGCTCCTTAATGCGGTTTTATAAGAAAGCAATTTACCTTGCGTCAATTAAAAACATTCAAACATTACCCACATATTTTATTGAAAATTAACACTCCAATAACAATAACAACAACACAGAAATATGTCACTTGAGATCAAGATGTAGTTCAAAAACATAATAATACAATTACAAACCAACATGAAAATGTAAAAAAAGAGCCGACAAAACAAAGCGAATTTTTGGAGAATTGTTATAATCACAAAACAATGTATTGCGGGTAATAAATGTAAATTTATGCTAGTATGACGTTTAAAGTAACAAACTTGAATTTTGAATTTAAAATTAAATAAGGATAGGTTATTGATGATGAATGTAATTCACGATTATAATTAAATTGAGGTGCTGCATTTCATGGTTACATTTTGCACATAATGACTTGATTCATAATTCTATATAACACGTTTTTTATATTCCCTAAATCCCTTTTCGGTTATGCTCGTAAACTGTTTTGCATGATTTAGTGGGATATTCGTTTATCTATTTTACTCGACTCAAGTCCGATATTAATATAGTTGTATTTTAAATATATTTACGTGTATAGGTCATTTAAAGATTACTTCCGGAAATGTTATCGAACATGCATTAAGTGAGATGTCTTTGCATAACATTTAGACCAGAAGTATAGTATAATAACTTCTTCCTTGGCAAATAAAACACAATTTGCTAACTGTAGCATAAAAACTACTTTATATATATACATAAACAAACATAATTACGCAATACATTTTGCTATCATACATATTATATTAATTTTATTTCAAAATAAATGCATTTGTAATTGCAAACATAGTACATTCAATTACTTGTCTTATAATGCGTTCACATTTTGTGTGGAATGTCTAATATAATTGATACTAATTAAATGATTCCTGCTTTGAATTCTTTCAAGCAAAATGTTATGATTACACGTTAAACAATTGATTTATGAAGCTTATCTGAAATGTCCAATTGCATGATTTTCGACGAATATGACTGACTAAGCAAAACGCAGTCTTTGTATCTTCGGACGCAGTTTGGAGGATCAATCTCGGAATGCAATATGGCACAACTTATCCCTGAGTTTATATCAACTTCATAAACAAAGTCATTTCCGTTTCCAACATCTCCATGTCCAACCAAAAGCAAAGTGGATGCGTCCTTGAGGGCGATCCCTCTTTGCATCGTGGCGACTTTATTTGTTTTGATTTGTTTCACAAAATTACCATCTTCGTTTAATTGGTAAATTGTTGAGTGCATTACTTCGGAGATAAGCAGCGATTTTGTTTGGTCATCAAACGCCATGTACCATGGACTGTGTAGTCTTGCATCAGCGACAACACGGATCTCTTCTCCATCAAGTCCTATGATTTTGACCTGACAATGAGGATGTTCATATCCTACAAAAAGATTGAAAATGCAAGTCCTCGGCAGTGCCTATGACCGAGAAGCTCCTTGTTCTGGATCAGCTGATTTTCTTTAACTGTGGCAAACATTAGCTTTCCTATATTGGGAACAGACACCACAGCCTGTTTATCTAGTTCGTCTATCATTACTACGTCCCATGGTTTACAGAAACGACATCCAGATTTACACGTAGTTTTGTTACACGTTGGTATTTGCTCTCCTATACCTACTTTGTCTACTAAATGAAATAATTTGATACAGTTGTTTGTATAATCCGCGCCGATTATATGATTCGGTGGAACAACAGCAAATCCTGTGATGGAAGGTTTTGACGAATCGGATAACATATGAACATTAATGTCATTCTGTTTCTTTGGATAGTTCAATGTTTCCGATGTTGTATTCGCACTGTGTTGATAAAATAAACAAAACCTTATTAAAGCATTCATTTCGATCTAACGTGTGCACTCAAATTATAATGTATAATGTACATGTACCTTAATTATTAATTATTACATCTTGGTTTATACTTCGAAACAAGACAGCCATGAACGCACTGGCATTGCAATTATAAAAGTATGCAATTACCTGGCAGTTATTAAAGCTGGTTCACGTGTGTTTTTTTCATCTGAAATACAATTGACATTTAATTTTATATTACTGACATTTTTTGTATTTTAAATCCGCCCGAATACATGTCAAAGATTAAGTATGTGACTGTAACTACCCTGTTCATTAAATAAGAAACTAAACATTACACTGATAAACAAATAAAGCACTTCAAACATATCTTTGCAAATATGAATTTGTCTCATTATTTATCATGCAAATACACACTCAATTTGCATCTACATATCGTTACAATTCATATATCCCATAAACAAATCATAAACAAGATAGCATGATAAGGTCTGTATACCTTCGGAATACATCCTTACGTCCATAGACAGGTTTTTGCCAACTTCCCGCAGTAATGTATTCAGTGGGTTGAAAACATTTCGAAGTTTCCCGTGTTGGACACATCGTTCAAAATATGAGCGATCATCTTCCGTGAAACACTCCACCTTCATGATGAGTAGTCCATACTCTGATAGTATTGGTGTTGTATGTGTCCGTTTTGGAACCATCAGTCCCTTTGCTTGTGCAATAACTGTTAACTGCGACACTAGTTAATAAGATAACATGTTTAAATGTGCATGTTCCTATATATTTGTGACATTTGTAATTTTAGATTTTTGCAAACGTGCACAATACGCATAAATAATCGTTATGTAACCTTTTCAAACATGAAATATATTGAAATCATTTCACAAATAAGAGGCATAGTCCGTGAGGCAGAATAAGACGTTCTCTGTACAACAACGTAATTTTTTCGTTAAGTAGACGTCACAATATGCAAAACCGTTTTCTGAAATGTTTTTTGTTTACTTTTATATCTTACCCAAATCATCCATCACACAAGTATAGTGGTCTCTGTACAAAACGGCCTCTTGTTCGTAAAGTTCACATCCAGGCAATGTCCGAATCATAGCTTGAATAGGTTTCAGTTTTTCCGTCAGTACCCCTTTGACGCATGCGTTCAATAGAAGAAATAATTTTGAGATGTCCATCGGACGTACAATAATTTGTATACAACCTGTAGTGGCACTGAAATCTGAAACAAAGTATTAATTAATATGTTTGTTATATTTTAATACCCATTTCGTGTTTCCGAGACCCTGTAAAATAAGGCTTCACGTGCTGACGAGTAATACATTGCCGTGAGATCGAGTTAAACAAGGTCAAGTCCCGATATAAGTCCCGATATAAGGTATGGTTGTATGAAATATCATTACAATGGCTCAATTCATGTTCGAGTGGAACTCGATTTACTACTTTTCCTTACGCTTGTATGGATCAATCAAAACTTTAACGAAATATAGTTAATGCAGTGACGGCTGTTTTGTTCTTACGGTTTATGTTATGAAAACTAGCTAAGTTTTAAGAGCAGACTGCCGCCTATCAGGATGAAGTTATGCTTAATGCAAAAACGAACCATTTAACATTAATAACGATCAATAACTCACTCATGCGGAAATGCACACATGTTCGAGTGCTCGGCACTTCTCAATATAATATATCCACCTCTCAATAGTAACCTTAAGGTGTTTACAGTTAGGAAATATATCCGCCTCTTAATAGGTAAGTAACTTAAAGGCGTTTGAATGGGTATACAGGATTGTATGTAGACACTTCATTCAGTACGGACATTTAACTAAAAGGTGTGCATAACAAACCTCCAATACTTGAGAAAACTTCATCGAAGGCTTGTCTAAAAGCTGCCCTGGCTCCAAGAAGAGGTCGATAGTCCGCTGGCTCCTCTTGATTATTGATGATGCTGATCAGCTCTCTAATGAGACGACCACGTTGCTCCTAGTTACCACAGCCATTCATTACGAGTTCGATCACAACCGGCATAGTGTCTGCAGTATAAAGGATATAATATGCAAAGAACATGCTTTCAATCATGGTGTCCATTTTGTTCTGTCCTTGTTTCAGTTGTTTTGTTTTGTATTATGGTATTATAATTATGTCTATTGTTTGTGTTTGTTCTGTTGGCCAAATGTACTGTTTGACTACACTTTATATGGGAAAATGCTTAAAGTTTGGTTACAACGAATATTTCTTGTCTTTCTAAGTGCACTCTCAAAATGTTCGACCTTTTGTAAAATATATTCAGCCTAGGTATGTTATTTAATATATTGCCAGTATCAAGTTTAAATCAATGTCCTGAGACAACCTGAGATGCACTGCGACAATCTTTGATCTATACTTGATGAAACTTGCTTTGCATTGACCGTTCCAAGATGGTTGTCCCGAATTTAATCATTTTATGTGTATAGTTACTGTTCTGTCATACAAGTAGTAGAAACGAACTATAATGTTTACCCTTATACAATTTATACAGGGTGTATTGTTTTCTATATTGTATTTATTTCTTTTAATCGCATATTCAAAATAATACAAAACTAATGTAACACCATACAATTTCAATTAATGTTATTATCTGACAAACACAGTTCATTAGATATCTTATTGATCTTTACAGCTTCGTCATGTACGTACACGTATGCAACATGAACGAGTAACTTTATCTTATTTTGATATAACATATTAAAAAACATTGTTGAAACATTTTAGTATGTTGCTTTGCAAAACAGATGGACATTAAATTATTATATCGTTGTTATAAAGACTTTTTCTTGAGCTGAGTTATAAACAGTTCCCTATGAAGTCTGGATATTTCAAGTTTATATTTGAATAGAGTGTATGTATACATGCGACTAAAGTGTTAAATATAGAAAATAAGGAAACACTCCACAATACATACTAATCAACTTCGGCGGGTACCTTTGTCCACGAGCTGGTAACCTGTTTTGCGCTGTAATTAAAACAGTTCAAATATTACATATTTAATTCAACCCATGCTTAGTTAACCGGCATTCGTCCTAATAGATAAGTATAGCAATAAAATGTTTAGGGAATTTTTCATGCTTGTTGAGTTGTTCGTTTAACAAAAATTAAATAGTCTCCGGATGGCTTTGTTTCGAAAACAACTCTGTCTCAAAAGGCAGATTGATTACTTGAACATTGCGAATAGACGAACAAGTGGATCTGATAATAACTTATATATATATATCATTTTTATGATTCATATATGTTTTATATTATCTTAATATAAATTGCATGTTTATAACTTTAATATAGTTAATGCTTTGCAAGTCATCGATGTTTATTAAGTAATATCATTGGTGTAACTTTTAGTCTTTTTTAAACATATTTTACTAATTCAGATTCTAGAACAATTGCACAAGAACAATGTCCCTTATAGATACAGAGGTTGTATAAAATGCTCAGACACATCGTTATCGAATGACTTACTCAAGTACTGAGACATTATTTAATCCGTAGAATTTCATGCATATGAAACGAATTCGGACAGGATAACTAAGTCCATGGTATTTTCGGTTAATTGCCGAGAGAATCTTTCCTTAGCGATATTGACAAAATCATAATCCAATAAGTTAGTGGGACTAAATAATTATGAAAAGTGAAACGTACTTGAAGTATGTAATTGTGTTAATGTATCAGTGAGCTTAGATTATAATGCCCAATGTTATATATATTAAATGTAAGTGGTATAATATAACATTAATGTTTTGAAGCATCGTGTTAAGTGTATGGGGCATAATATAATCGAAAAATATACATGACACAACACAACAAATCGATACACGCAGGCTGACTTTTAAATCAAGATTGTGTAACATATGTAACACATGTAAACATATTACAATTATTTAATGTAGAGAGCATTGCAGCGGAAGCGTTACTTACCTGTGAATAAGTCATCGAGATGATGCTGCTCAAGAATACTGATCACTTGCTCCATTCTAGAATGACAGCTCTCTTCCTCTGTGGATATATATAACGTATACTAACATATTCATACACGCGTATAAAACATGTGTAAAATGTTATTGTGTACATAAATTCAGGTAAATCGTCTGACGAAATCAGATAAGAAATATTTACAAGCATCGACAATGTTCAAAGTAATTCACTTAATTGTTGTTTAAACTCGAGATATTAAACTATTTATTTTTTATTTTTTTTATGCTGTATATGCAATATAATTGGGAATTTTAACGCAAAAAGCACATGGCATAAAGAAAAGCTTACTATAATATAACGTTAATTATAATATAATGTTGGTGTTTTCATTCTTTCAGATACCTTCAACAAACTTAACGGTTTATAAATAACTTATTAATTCATTTTAATTATGAATTTAATCCTCTTTTGTCACATACAAATGTTATCGGAATTTCCATATGATTCAATTCACACATAACCCGTTATTTAAACAAGAATACGAACATTTACATTGATATATAGATAACTTATACAAGAAACGCTGTAACATTAGATTAAAACGAGTAATAGCTCAGTGATATTGGCACTAACATATTAAGGAATATGTTTCAAATGTTGAATAATTAAATTCTGAATTTCGTTTCGATATTGGTAGTAAAAAAACACTTTGGCTACTATTTTGTTTCTATTTAAAGTATTAAAGAGATTTGAAAATATGACATACTTTCACACTTTTTGAGAATTTCGAAATAATATTGTATATTGGCTAGTCAAAACGTTTTGCCAGTGATGTTTATTTATTAATGCCATTAATGAAATAACTTGTTCATGTTTCTTTTACCTGGAGTAAAATGTTCTATGTTCTGTCGATACGACTTTTCCACTTCCTGATGATCTTGAAAGACGGTGATATTTCGAGGATCATGTGGAATATTGCCTTTTACAATATGTTCTATTTCCTGCTCATTTGCATGATGAAGGTCTTGTCTCTAAAGATATTGACAACTCTCTTCCAACACAATCCGAAGTTCTCGTACATGGTTGTCATAAAACTCATCGGATACATTCCATAGAGTATTGTACAATTCAGCACGATGTCTCGCCATCTGACGAACCTTTTCCTTGATTTCAACAGGTACAACATCATCACCAAAAATCTCTACGATTAAGAACGAAACTAAATATAACGGCCATGAAGCCGAGTTTGCTTTGACACCGAAGCCCGGTACAATCAGTTCAATATTCCTTTGGCCAGTAGTTAGGCTTGTTATTTTTTTCAAATTAATGTTCAAGAAATGATCTAATGTCCAAACTTCCGACGGCGTATCTTCTGGTCTGCTTTTTGAGACAGCGAATTCGAGCAAGGTTAGAAGGACTTTTCTGGTTATCCTTTCATGAATATCGACCAGGATATTCGCCTTTGTATCATAGCTATGTGCCATTGCCTGTCTGAGTATATGAAATGTTATCCAAAATTGTATTAAGTGTTACAACGTAATGACACAAATGACATTTGGATTTATACGTGAACGCACTTCATTGATTTTACTTAAATGTTTATAACTACCAGTGCGTTAAAACGCCTTCTTTAGTAGCGTGTTTATGCAATCCCCTATTCAATTGAATGATACATTCATATTACACAAGCTAAAACTCGTGTCTTCGTTTATCTTACTTCATTTATACAATTGTATTAGATTGGATACATGTCACACGATGTATTGTGTTCTTTCATTTGCTTGTCATTTTGATCTGATAAGCGTTTTGTTTGAAACAATACTTAAACAATATTGAATAAATTAATGTTTAAATCGAATACATTTATCCTTAATCTATTGCCTTTGTCTGTTTTATGAGTCGAAGATCCCATGTGAAATATGATACATAAAATTAAACAGCACATTTTGTCATTATATTGCAATTCAATAACCAATTCATATACACACTTGAGGCAGAGTTGTGTGCATTCTCCTTATACTTGATTATAATGTTCAGCTCAATCGAAACAATTTCAAATAATTCAGTAGAGACTAATCACTGAAATTACTCATTAAAATAACATAGCAAAACATGATAAATTGAATGTTTTTAAATTAAGTAAGTAACTATGCGACATCATTTACTCGTATGTAATGCCATGTTTTTACAGTCTATATCTCATTCGGAAATTATACTGTTCTGCAAACCATCGAAAACCATTCGGAATGTTCTAGAACACGTCTTTTGTCATTTTTTGACAAAAAAGGTTTTTATTGTTTTATTCTTCCTGAAAGTATCATCTAAGATGTGATATGACAGAGG
Organism: Dreissena rostriformis; assembly: GCA_007657795.1. Taxonomy (NCBI): domain Eukaryota; kingdom Metazoa; phylum Mollusca; class Bivalvia; order Myida; family Dreissenidae; genus Dreissena; species Dreissena rostriformis. The sequence continues at coordinate 3,536 of VMBQ01014921.1, read as the reverse complement.
AAAGCGCCCCGGAGATAACTACGGTATGTTCAAGTAAGTTATGTCGATCGTTGCACTTGAACAAATTAAAGAGCAATAGAGGAAGCGCCACCGTCGAGTTCGGATCAGGTTGAATCTACATTTTAAAGCAATTTTTGGTTTTTAAGTATACCCAATCTTAGTACTGCCTTTCTCACTTTCCTAAGGAAGGCACACATAGCAACATTAATACACCAGTTTGAAGCATGCATTTGTATAATACCCATGGTACCCAGGATGCATTTGTTAACAAATATGTAGTTCGGCATCGTATACACACCCTGAATCTTAGGTCGGCAACATTTTGGTATTCTAAAACAGCTATTCAGCATATGCTGCAATATAATCGCTACCTTTCGGAACGATCGCGGAAAAAATGGTCGGAACCGTTCTGCCTCTCAGTCTGCTTACTCGTTTTTAGGTGGTGTTTGTGGCACTCCGTCTTACGCGACTCTTTAAAAAACTAACCGAATGCGCTTAATTGCAAACCTCCGCCCATGTGATACCGAAATGTTCCTGAAAGTATCAATGTTTATAGACATATGCAAATCATCCAGACGTATGTGGCTGATAGCCTTCAAGTTTAATCTTATTTTACTCTTTCGTAATTCCGTATGAAGACCGATTCGAAACTTGTTGCAAAGTGCATAAATCTAAAGGTTAACGTTAATATTGCTAACAAGAAATTACCATCACTTTACTGGATACCTCAATTACATAAAACGCCATATAAAAGTCGTTTTATCGCTAATTCAGTGTCTTGTACCACCAAGCAATTATCAGTGTACCTAACATCCGCCTTGAGTGCTATTAGAGATCATATAACAAAGTATTGTAATACAGTTTATGAAAATAGTAATATAAACTTATTTTGGTCAATAAAAAACTCCTTAGAAGTTATTGATAAAATTAAAATTAGAAAATATAAGGTGTCACAAGTTAGTACTTATGATTTTTCTACACTATATAAAACGCTTCCTCACATTTTAATAAAATCCAAACTCATTTCACTGATTGAAAAAACATTTGCAAGAGAGAAGTGTTCTTATCTTGCTTTAAACTCTAAAATATCTTTTTTTACTAATCAGATATTGGATAAATACATCATCTGGACTTGTCTTGAATTTTGTGAAGCACTTACTTTTCTTCTGGATAACTTGTTTGTTAAATTTAATGGTAAAATATTTCAACAAATTATCGGTGTTCCTATGGGTACTAATTGTGCCCCGCTTATTGCTGATCTATTTTTATATTGTTATGAAAGGGATTTTATGTTAGAATTATCAAAAACTAAACAACTAGATTTGATTCAACGTTTTAACATAACAAGTAGATACATTGATGACATACTGAACCTTAGATAATCCATACTTTGAACAATATATTCACAATATCTATCCAAAAGAACTAGTCTTAAATAAATCGTGTCAATCAAATATAGATGCTGCATTTTTAGACTTACATCTAACTATTAATAATAATATGATAACAACAAGTTTGTACGACAAACGGGACGACTTAAACTTTGAAATTGTGAATTTTCCTTTCCTAGATGGTAACATCCCTAAAGGTTCTTCCTATGGTATTTACATTTCGCAGTTGGTACGATACGCTAGAGCATGTTCTTGTGTTAAAGATTTTAATGATCGTAATAGTTTATTAACTAAGAAATTGTTACAACAAGGTTTTTTGTATCATAACCTTTGGCGTAAATTCGCTAAATTTCACTCTAAATAAAGTGATTTAATTTCAAAATATAATGTTTCTTTAACTAATGAAATTTCACAACCATCATTTTATGGAGATGTTTTGAAGCGTGTTCGCAAATGTAAATATCTTAAAGCAAATGCTAGTAATACACTTTTTAATTTAATTAGCTCCTTTTTATGAAAGGGATATGATACTGATGTACTTAAAAACACATGCTTGTTAGTTTTTGATTCACTATATCTTTCTTCTCTTAAAATTTGGGATAATTAATGTAATTACAATTTTATATGTTTGCTTCTATATTGTTCGATAAGAATAGCTGGTTTTATTAGTAAGTCTAGTATACAGTACAGTCGCTTTAATAATATTTAATTTCGTTGATAATTAGATTTTTTAGTACAGTCCCTTTAATAATGCTTAATTTTGTTACTGGTGACGTCATCGTGTCTTCCCTCCTAAATTCGTCATCGCTACCAACAACCGACACTGTTTTAGCTACATGATAGGTACATGTACTCCAGTTTATATCGGTCAACTTTATTCATTATTATTTTTTCTCTGATGGTAGTTTCTATATGACAATATTGTTTAGTTAACCAACACAATTTTCTTCGTTAACAATAATATGCTTTATTGTTTAGTCTTTCAATGCATCAACATCAGACTATACGTACTAAAGATAATATCGCAAATTTGATGGATCAGTTTTAATATGATAAAAAATGACTTTTCATACACATCGTTACATGTTTTTTTTGTATAGCTTGAAATTCCAGGACTGTATCTTATTACAAATCAACTCTCACACCACTCTTAAGACGTAGAATATTTTGTTATGTATACATTCTGTACAAGATCACACACTATATGACGTGGTATTTTGTGGAATTTAAATACAAGTATGTTTACTATGAAGAATTTTATCTCAACATAACTTGCCATCTTTAAAATTGNATAACCTTCGGCGTAAATTCGCTAAATTTCACTCTAAATATAGTGATTTAATTTCAAAATATAATGTTTCTTTAAAATGGCATTTAACTAATGGAATTTCACAACCATCATTTTATGGAGATGTTTTGAAGCGTGTTCGCAAATGTAAATATCTTAAAGCAAATGCTAGTAATACACTTTTTAATTTAATTAGCTCCTTTTTATGAAAGGGATATGATACTGATGTACTTAAAAACACATGCTTGTTAGTTTTTGATTCACTATATCTTTCTTCTCTTAAAATTTGGGATAATTAATGTAATTACAATTTTATATGTTTGCTTCTATATTGTTCGATAAGAATAGCTGGTTTTATTAGTAAGTCTAGTATACAGTACAGTCGCTTTAATAATATTTAATTTCGTTGATAATTAGATTTTTTAGTACAGTCCCTTTAATAATGCTTAATTTTGTTACTGGTGACGTCATCGTGTCTTCCCTCCTAAATTCGTCATCGCTACCAACAACCGACACTGTTTTAGCTACATGATAGGTACATGTACTCCAGTTTATATCGGTCAACTTTATTCATTATTATTTTTTCTCTGATGGTAGTTTCTATATGACAATATTGTTTAGTTAACCAACACAATTTTCTTCGTTAACAATAATATGCTTTATTGTTTAGTCTTTCAATGCATCAACATCAGACTATACGTACTAAAGATAATATCGCAAATTTGATGGATCAGTTTTAATATGATAAAAAATGACTTTTCATACACATCGTTACATGTTTTTTTTGTATAGCTTGAAATTCCAGGACTGTATCTTATTACAAATCAACTCTCACACCACTCTTAAGACGTAGAATA
>VMBQ01014920.1:0-10818 GCA_007657795.1 Dreissena rostriformis | reverse complement strand
CTTAACCAAGATGACATGGCATGTTTGTTAGGTGGATATTTCCAGGCAACAACCAGTGCTACACCGTCAAATGGTGCCGAAGAACTTGAGCGTTATCAGTGTGATAAAGCTGTCCCATTAAGTCAAAGTCCATTTCTGTGGTGGAAATTGAACATGGACACCTATCCACGACTTGCAGTTCTTGCGAGAAAATTGACCGGTGTCCCAGCAACTTCCGTACTATCGGAGCGAGTGTTTTCCGTTGCTGGAGCTACCGTTACTTAGCTTAGGGCGTCCCTAGACTCTACAACAGTGGACAAACTGGTGTTCCTCCACAAATCCAGTGACAAGTAGTGAGTAAACTTTTACGGGACGACGCCAGCGAGTTCATTACTGAATACTGATGCAGCCGTTTTAATGTACATCTTGTTTAATAAAACATTGAACATTTTACAACAGGTTTACTCTTATTGAAGAAATGTGGGTTCGATATTAATTCGTCTTTATTACAAAATATTACGGCATGTAAGTACACAAAGTGTAACCCAATGGTTCGACAACGACGAGTACAGTTGGTTTTAATATGCCGTCATTGCGCTAATGCGATATGCACTGAATATAACTTCCGGATATAATAAGCATGTGTACCCGTACTACTTTCAGTTTGGAAATGCGATGGCACTGATGTTTTTAAAACGAACATAGGGAAACCGTTTAAACGGTAACGTTTCGTTTAATTCATTTCGTTTAAACGTTTAGCAAAATCTGTAAACGTGATACCCTTACTGTCAACTGTAGCTGCACTGTCAAATTTCACAGAATGTTAAAAGATTTTATATATGTAGGAACTCTTTAATATCTCAGCTATGGAGTTTGCATCTGTTTCGCAGCAACGGAAGCCGATACTGCAATTCTGCATCGGCCCGCGCAGCTTTGAAAACTTTTCTGGGGACATTTTGGCCCGAAGGTAACACGGCCCTTTTGCAAAATTCAAGACATTCTTGAGATTTAGGGCATCTTCACGGCGAAGATAACATCGGCGCTTATGAAGGTGTGAGTCTTCATAAACTGCAATCGCATTACAGTCCTTTTGGTTACCAGGTTCATGACGGCAATAATGCAATGGACCGACTTCGAGCTGCTTCGCACCTGTATGGTGCATTCCGACAACATAAACATTGCGGATTATCACGTTCTTCATCCTATTAATAAAAAAGTGAAATATGACAGCACAAACTATTAACTACAAAGTGCAAACAGTTTAAAATAGTGGTAAAATCCTATTATTAGCAACGTAGCCCAATTTTTCACATGATATTTTTGTATGAATTCATATCGTTAGATATCAACGAATTTCGGAAAACGCAACATGTAAGAATTTGGTTAACGTGCTCATTTTGTGCTTAAAATGAATTTGTAAACAAAAAAGTAAAAAAAAAAAACACCACTTTGCACAAATTAATTAGAACAATCTAGCACAGACCGAGTAAAGTGTTTGATGAATGGAACATATAAGAGCTATTGGACGTGTCAACATTTGCATTTAGTTCAACGTAAACACGTAATAAAAAAGGCTTATTTCTATATTTCAGACCTATCTGTAGACATTCGTATGTAAATATAGGTTAACACATTGTTTATTCAAAACTGACAATGAGTCGGACAGTGTCCGACTCAATATCAAATTGCGTTGTTTTGCTGTCCGACTCAATATCTAAAATGGTTCATGTTGTGGTGGGGAAATTTATTGATCATTTAAAAAGAAAGTACGATTAAACTTTAATTAAGTTTACCAAATGATCATAAATATACAGCTTAAACAATAATGTAAATTGCTCAAACAGATTTCAACACTGTTAAACTTTTCAAACGCAAACAACTCTTACTTCTTTTGCGTTGTAAATTTTGAAATTCGCGCCCGTGAAGTTATTTGTAGAAAAGACCTTCAGGAATGCTGGGTAGAACGTGACAGTAAACAAACGACTTATTTGATTGGTTTAAATATCTATTTCGGTTAATGTACACTTGTTTACACACTGAACTGTGTAAAATCGACAGACAAACGGGTCCAAAAACGTCCGACTTCAGATCGTGTCCGACTCACGATCACTTAACCCTACATTAGAAATTAGTCTCTCTTTAATATGAAAGCAATACATGAACATCGGATCACAAATTTCGAATTTTCGAATTACATTTCATCTTTGAATAAGTTATCGTGATACAATTATGGTAATATTAATGACTTCTTTCCGCTTTGAAAGTAACAGATATTCTCCATATACATTCAATCGATATAATCCGCCCCCTTCGTTTTAAGTAGGTATATTTGGATCACAATATTAACCAACATTCTACCTTTGGTTCATTTAAATAACTATATTTACGGGTATATATCTACATGATACTCCAAAAAAAAAATTAATAATATTTAGCATTACTATTAAGCATTCATCGCATATTAAATCGACATTATTTTTTTTTAAATAATATGCACGTGTATACACAAATGCGTATTTCCCCTCATCACGCATATTATTATTTAACAGGAATGATCAATTGATGCAATTGTTAAGAAAAAATATGTTCATGTATCCTAAGTTCATAAGCGTATAATGGTACTTCGTTTGCATTTCATTAATGAGTTTTACACTTGCAAAGTGGTATGATGATAGACATGATTCATGCTTGAATATCTGAACAATGTTTGCAAATTTGACGTCATTTTTTGCGAGAGTGATCTCCCCTACACTCCCAAACTGACGCGAATCTTCAACGGTGCCTGTCAAGGGATAAGCCAATCAGACCATATTGATTAGGCATCAATTTGAGAGAGTATGCAAGCTCAAGACATGGCGATTTCAGTCGGTCTAGATTTGGGCTTATTTCACCTATATCGTTGATTTTGTTATTCTTCGAAAATAACGTCGATGTATTGCTTTTGCGTCTCTTTCTGCTTCTTTCATTATGACCAAGTTTTTCGCGAGGTTTAGGTGCCGGAAGCTTTGTACGCCGGGCAGCTGTTACATTCGGGACGTCGGTGGTTTTCACAATGAACGTCTTGGGTCCTATTTTCACAGACACGTGATCATTTCTTTCCACCGCTTGAGCAATGTCGTACTCCTGATCTTTGAATGTCAAGCGCTTCAGAGCATCGATCGTGGCTTGTTTGATTTCTGGACTCGAATTTAAGTTGTTTGCAACTGGCGAACTAGACGGGGACGCTCGGGTTGCTCTGTTGATCACAATATCCTGAGGTCGCAACACTTTTATACCCTCAGAAACATCACTAGTTGCATATTTGCTCGATTTCCCAATAGGTATTCTGACCGTATCTTTAAATTGATTTGCTATTATCTTCCTCTCTTCAATTCCTGATACAGCTCTACTGAGTAATTTAATTGGAACGTTGGATTTGATGTCTGCTTTCTTCTGATTAGCCTCTCTTTTTCTTTTTAAAAGCTCAGCCACAGTTACGTTGCCGCTGTACGGAACGTTAGGTCTTCCAGAAGTTACGGGGCTAGATTTCTGTGTCTCAGACGTCACTGTAATAGATCCGTCGCCCGTGCGTGGAATCTGATATGAAATGGGAATGTGCGCCAGTCTGTTTTTGGCTTTTAGAGCATCGATGTCTTTGTGACTTAAAACGTAGTAAATTTTCTTGGTATTCGAGTTGGTTGGACCGGTGATACTTGTGGTTACTTTCACTGTTGAACTGGCCTCAATTCCAGATAACTTGTTAAGCTGCACAACAGGGTTCATCGAAACAGTAAGTGGGTTCGTTGTCGTTTCAGCCTTGTTTATGACCATTGGGCAACGTTGTGGACCGTCTTTGTTACATTCAGAGTCTGTATTTGAAACAAGTGAGTGACCTGGACTCATCGAATGCGATGAATGATGACCAATTTCTTTGCTTACTTCTAACTTGATTTTCTTATGAGGCGTGCTTTCGTTTAGTCCTTTGGTATAAGTTGCTTCCTTTAATAGCGGTGATTTGATGTTCTTCGATTTACTCGCATTTTCATGAGAATTTGGTTTCATTGCCAACAAGTGATGATCTTTAACTAATGTGAGTTTGTTGGTCTCCACGGCCGTTATGGCGTCACTACTCGATTTCATGACGCCATCAATGTCAAGTGACACAAACGCTTTCCCATATCGCAGACTTAGAGACTCCATTGTCTTGGCGAATCCGTGAACCGTGCTAGGTCTTTTTTCCATAGATAAACATGTCGCATTTGTATCACCTTCCGTTTTAACAGTATGCGCCTGTATCAAATCATTCTTAGTCTCAACCTTGTGAACACTGCCAGTACTGGCTGGTCTTGTTGGAGTCCTTGTCTGCATAGAAGGCGGCGGTTCAGTCTGTCTCCGCTTGTTCGCGAGCGTCTCGGGCGATTCAAATTCCGCCTCCCCGCTGGCGACTCTGTTAATAGCCTCCGCCAGATGGTCTTCTTGGTTTCCGGCTTGATCAGCTATTGTAGTATCCGTTTGCATTCCCTTACGTCGATCAAGCCTAAAGGATACCGACTGAGCGCTTTGGTCGTGTCCTTCAGATTTAACAGGTAAATGAAGAAACTCTCCAATGGTATTATGATCATTAGTCTGGACAATTGGCAGATGTATAGCATTACTGTCGGAAGCTTTCAATACCCCTGTACTTTCATTATTCTTTTGTACTAGAAATACACGACGGGGATTCAATGCATCGCTTTTGTCATTCGAACGGTTGACCGCATCTGTTTGACATTGACTTACCGACTGCGTGTTTCTGGTTCTGCTGTTGTTATTGGTGCACTGCGCGTTCTTCTCGTGACCCAATCCCAGCAGCACATTCGGTCGGGGCAGGAGTATCGCCGATGTACTCATCACCTGCTTCTCCATGACGTGGTATTTGTAGCGCGGTGGCTTGTAGGCTACGGGGGCGGCTCCTGCCGTCTGAGACAGCAGTTGTTGCGCCAGGTAGGGGGCGTTGTTCACGACCGGAATGCAATGCACGGTGTAGCCCGGCTGCTTCCTGTTTTGATCAGCACCCGGGGTAGGGACAGGGTTGTTAACGGGTCGCGGAAGAATAATAGGCAGTTTTAAGTCGTTCGATTTATGTTGCTTGTCCTCAACCAAACGAGCGTTTACTGATGAAGCCGTACTGGAACCGGTACCGGAGCCTCGTTCAGGGGACGACACGGATGTCGGTCGACTTAGCGTGCTCGTAGTCTGCGCTTGGGAGTCATCGTGCAATATAGCGCCGTGTTGTTTCCATGGCCATGGTTCAGCTTTTTCGTGCAGTATGAAGTTGTTTGGTGAAGGCTGTCGTGCTGAAATAAGCGATGACACGGGTCCATTACTACATGAATACACATGAAGTATATAGCTTGTGTGTTGGTATTGAATTGCCCGTAAGTTGATGTATACATAACATAAGAAATATATTTCAATTATTGGTATATTAATACTCACCTGATTACATACCGCTTGTTTTAAAACAATGTGTTAACTGAATATCCGACATTTTATTACCTAGACATCAAAATCTCTCATAAACCCAGATGATGCATCTTTAACGTTAACTCCCTGAATTATACAACGTACAAAATTTCTTCAAAATAGAAACACAAAATAAGTTTACATGTACATCTACGTAATATAGTATACATGTATTCTTTTCTGTTTTCTCACTTTTATCTATGAAATAGCTAGGAAAGATTAGTTTAATTATTGCTGTGAAAAATATAAAATATTCCAATCTTAAATTATCTCAACTGTTGCTTCCTCGTCGGCACAGTAATATTTATAGCGTGGCTACACACAATTAACTCTTGTCAGCTTAATCTCGGTTTCACAAAATTAATACATACATCTATTATGAAACTTAATGTGTGGGTCTATTTTATTTAATGAAGTATATCATGAATCGAGATAAATTTGACTCATCAAAAATGTTATGATCGACACAGAAAAGAAAGACTCACATCAATTCCTCCAGTTTGTATTGTAATTTGGAAATTTGAGTTGTTTTCATCTCTGAAAAAAATGCATAGGCACGTACATGTACCTATAGTGCCTAAAGGAAGTTACGCCCCATGCATTTAATTAAATGTTTGAAAATAAAACACAACAGCGCTGTTTAATAACAGTATCGCGGTTTTGTATTGTTCGATTCTAACTAACAATTAATTGTGCTAGTACACATCATTTAAACTCATTATTTTTTTTTACATGTTATGGGACATTTTACACGTAGGTAAGTTTATTTTAAATTAATGAATATCAATTAACGTGTGAATACTATCCTATAAATTACAATTAACAACACAATTGCGTTTTCCAGTAACACGCCTCATGGAAAACGGTCATACATAAAATATTATGCATTTACGGTAAAGTACTTGGAGTAATTTAACCTCCAATAGTACTCGACAACCCAAATGGTTCACATAGTATTTATTTTTAGCAAAGATGAAGACATCAATTTTACGGATAAAAGGGCTTAGCTAAACGGTACGAGCTCCAGAATATGTAAAATCAAACACCATTACGTTCATTTCCTTAACAAACATTAGGCAATACTGTGAGTGAGGCCTAGTCTGGCCGAATTTTCAACGATGAGATCTCAAGTGTACAACCCACAAGGAACTTGAAGTAAAAATAATTAAAGCGTTATAATTCAACATATCAATGTATCGTTGTTCATCAGCCGAGAAACAACGCTTTGAAGTGTTTTTTTTCGTGCAATAACGATTGAAAGCGGTTCGTATGTTTCTTGCTTAATACAAAATAATTCCATTTTCAACACGATCTACCGGTTATATTTGTTGCAACTGAAACGATAACTCCATACTTTAATGTTTTACGCTTGTGCCCCGGAAATTTCTCTGGGTTGTTTATAGGTTCATTTAACAATAAAACTGGTTCTGTCTATAGCAAACTCCTCATCACAATAGAATAAGCAATAACTTCTGCACTACCGTTTCCGGCTTTGTCCACCATGCATGCCCCTGCGTCTGTCGTGCCCGATAGATGGTCTGTATTCATATCGTCTGCGTGCGTCACCATTGAGGATGTGATGCCGACTGCGGAGATCTGAGGAACAGTGACATCCATGTGCATGGTCAATCTACAAGTAAACATGAATGTTATTTTCGACGATATTAATGCGTTCAAATTATTATCTAGACAAATGTATCCGTATAAATGTTTTACACCGCATGCAATATTGTGCAGTGACGATTAAAAACCTTTTAAATAATTATTAAATCTTGTTTGACCGTTTGAATTTAATGGAAATGTAGCTTATATTAATAATGTTCCAATTCAGTGACCCTAAATATTGCAGTAGTTGTTTATACCTGTTTAAGAGACAAATTTGACCTTCCTCTAAGTGTGGCCCTGAGCTCTAAGGTAATGAGGTAGGTTTTAAACACAAAATGCGGTATCCTCATGGTTGCCATTAGTGGAAATATTTCTTAAAATAACATGATGAATGAGAAAGTTACTGTCTGGAGAAGCTGTTATACGGCCAAATTTGATGTTTGAAGTTTGACCTTGACCTTTGAAGAAAGGAGGCAGGTGTAACACGCGACATTTCGTCGTATAATGAATTGCATTCGTGCCAAGTTTTTTATTTAATCCATCAATGTATGGCAATGTAATGACTGAGACGGAATGTTCAAGCTGCTTAGTGGCCTATTTTGAGATTTTACCCCTGAGTGTTACCGTGACCTTTAAGGACAGGAAACGGTTGGTACAAATGAAAGTTCATTTGTGGTAAGTTATCTTAAAATAGCCCAATGAATGGCAAAATTGGAGTCCGAAAAATCTGTTAAGGTCAAATTTGAAGTTTTAACTTTTAAGTGTAACCTTGACTTTTGTGGTAGGGAGATAAGTTGTACACGCGACTCGTTGTCTTATGATGTATTGATTTTGTGGCAAGATATTTCTAAATCAATAAGTGGAAAAGGAATATTCAAGCTGCATTATGACCAAATGTGACTTTTGACCTGTACTTCACATTGACCTTTGCGGTAGGGAGACTGTTGTTACACGCGAGACGTAGTCTAATGATGGTAAACTTTTGTGCCAAGCTATTTCAAAATGCCTTAATACATTTTAAAGGTATGGCTTAGACAGGAGTTTTCAAGCTGTTTTAAGGCTCAATTTGACCTTTAACCAATAAGTGTGACCTTGACCTTTTACGTAGGGAGACGGGTGTAACACGCGACATGTCGTCTTATAATGATGGAACTACATGAATGTGCAAAGTTATTTCAAAATATATCAATATATGGCAAAGTTATCCAGGAAACACGAAATTTAAAACAGACGTAGAGACGGACGTACGGTAATACGGGCAATGCGAGTCCTATACGCCACCTTTTTCAAAAGGAGGCATACAGCAATCGAAACTCAAACACACACATGATACACAAGTAACTTGAACTATTCGTGCAGAACATTGCAGTCAAAAGATGTATTGTATATTAATTAGAATTGCCTCACATGTTACAGAACTTTAACTTATTTATAGTGGCAAAAAGTTTTTTGTTGAGATTTGACCTGGTCACCTAGTTTGTAAACGCACGTCAAGCAAACTCAAACTAGGACTTGACAAATTTAAAATTATATTTCTGTCCAAGTTTTAATAGGATTGAGTCAAACAAAATTTGGCCTGTCGAGAGGTTGCACGGTTTTCTATGATTTTACCTAAGGCCTAGTTGTTGAGCAATCCGTGAAAAGAAAAAAATATATAATTTATTATGTAAATAGTTATAAACAGCAGTGGAACTTATTAATTTAACAATACTGTGAATACTATGTGCCCATAATAGCAAATAAAAATAAATCAAAAGGCCACTTAAAATTATGGGTACATTAACGATACTGTAATGTAGGCCTCCATGAAATCATGTTCAGGGGTAAGTTATTAATGAGTGCATTAAAGACGTAAACATCATTTGGTAAAAACAACCATTAGTTAATAAATGTTTTAATTTCAAACAACTATCTAGATACTTAGACAAATTAATAAAGTTTAAGTCAATCTTATCACAAATAATTTAATAGCAATGCAGTTTCTCTACTCGGAAGCGAAACTTTCTCTAAAAGTACAATTAAGGATTATAATAATTAATCGGTTCTGATTTTTCTTTTATAATACAACCTATAATTAAAAAATACGTACCCTTTAGCAGCGATTAACAAAGCGACGTTCTTTGAACTTCCATCAGCCATCTTTGAATGTTGCGTTTGTGACGCCAAATCAAATCTATTTCACGAGCAATGACGTCACACAAAGCACGTGAAACGTATTATACTTGCCGCCAATTTGTTTGGCGTGAATGTCGGGTCTCGACGGTCAAATCTTATGTCGGATAATGGCCATATAAAAACGGCCAATATCATTTGAATTTATAAAAAAGATTAAAACGTGCGTGCACAAGTTTGCGTTGTTTAAAAGACAGTGTAAAACTGTGTGCGAAAGAGAGTTGCGTTTTCTTTATACATGTTTAATACTCGTGTATAAAGGCAAACAAATTAAACATTTTCTCCAAAATATGTATTGTCAAAACAATTAACGTTTATATAATAACAGTTTGATACAAAACTATACTTTTGAAAAATATGCCATAAAATACACCAAAGTCATAAATACTTTTGTAATAACTCTTAAATAGTTTAATATTCATGGATATATCAAAATAGTTGCTCATAATAAAAATCTATATGAACATTAACAAATATTGTTTCGTCGATCCGTTTTTTATTTCCAGAAGCAAACACGTTTTATTGCGACGCAATTTTTTAGGAGGATTTAAACACACTTATACAAAAACCTTCAAAGAAATCTTTCCGCGTTATTCTGCATTCATATCACTATTTTGTTTAGCTCATCTCATATTTGCTATTTTTAACTAAGTATTTTAATGTAACCCGCGTTTTTTCACGTGTATATTGTGACGTACATATGCGGCGTTACAGACGTACCGTCGATGAGACAATATAATCGTACACATTTTATCAACAACACATACATTCAACAAGATTTTCTCAACACGTTTTTTAGCATCCTTTTCACTATATGATTTCTAAATAGCATATGCAAATATAATTGTTTCTAACGTCTTAATCTAGTCGGTATTCCTATGTCTTAGAATTGTTGGATGAATACCTTGCATTATCCTGAGTAAGCAAAATATTATAAATTCATATTTCAAATATGTGCGTAAAAGTAATAAAAAATGTGTTAAAATTGAGGAACAGATAATCACAATAAATATTGATTCATTCATAATATACAAAATAAAAATATCACCGGGTTTTGTCTCCCGATCGGCCCTTGACTTTTTGCCCTCCCCCCACACAACCCTTTGCAAAAAATCAATAAATAATCAACACGTATTTTTTGTATTTACATACATGGTGTCTATGGAGATTTGTTTTAGCTTGAATGCCACACGTTAGTTCATTTTACTAACGAAATCAATGATGCAAATATTGTTTAGCTTTTTCGAAAAGTATAGTGGGAAAATAAATCATAATTCGTGCGTTGTTGTGGCTAAATTTCATTGATGCCAAATGCCAATTAATTGTCTGTATAATGTTCAATGTTAGTAAACTATGTATATTAAGATGTCATAGGTTAGCGGTCCGGTAGACCCACGTCTTAATTAGCTGATGTACCACCGCCTGTTCCGGCGGCACGTAGAGGGTGCTGCCTCGTGAGCATCTTTACCACTCTCGGTCGTCTGAACCAGCGAGCGTCTTCCAACTCGGTTTCATCGATCTGAAGAAAGCAAACAAGCGAGTCAGGTGAATACAATCTCAAAACGAATTTCGAATGAT
>VMBQ01014919.1:0-13646 GCA_007657795.1 Dreissena rostriformis | reverse complement strand
CATTGCATTTAAGCAATAATGTATGCATTGCCTTATTAGAGGGCTTTACCAACCAAATGCTCCTGGTTTAATTTTAAATTTCCTGTATAATTCAACACCGTTCCTAAATAGTTAAAGTAATCAACCACTTCAAAGACATTACCATTGAATGTCTATTTTTCGTTTTCTTTTAATCCATCCCTCTTCCGAAATCCCATAATTTTTGTTTTTGCAGTGTTAACATTAAGCCCCCAAGAATTGCAATATAAATATAAGTTATCTAGATGTGATTGAACTTCAGCTAATGACTTGCCTAAAATAGCCATGTCATCAGCAAATAGTAATTAAATATACACAATATCATCTATATTCAAACCAGAGTTAATGTTATCTTGATTATCTCCCATTGCCTCAGTCCAACCGCATAAACTTTAAAAAAAACTTTGGTTTTTAATTTGAAAAATCGTCAGAAGTCCCTTGGTTTGTGCTTCCTTAAATTTTCGATCTTCAACATTCTTTGCCTATTACAACAGGATTTCTTCTTGCGAATAAAGTCTTTGTTATACTTCTTACTTAAACATAAAACTTCTCTGTGTATATCTGTTTTACATGTTAGAGTTAAAAACACGTACAAATTTCGTTAACACGTAGATTCCATTTTTGTATCGATTTGTTTGGTTTGCTACATTTCTATTGAAATGGATGGCTCTGTAGCCGATCCAGAGTGTAAGAGCGTACAATCAAGCAGTGACTGTTATAAACACCCACATGACTGATATAAAACATACTTGGAACTTTGAACTGTTGTAATTGTAGTTGTTTGATAAAACAATAATTTTGCTCTTATTTCTTATTAACGGTATTAGTATTAATAAAAGTATTATATATCCGGAAAAACATAATTTTGTACGCAGCACTATGTGGATTATTTATGGTTGCTTTTTCGATACACTGAATGTCTCTTTGATTAGTTACCGTTTTAAAATGATTCAAAATTTCAAGAGCTTCATTTAAAATTGTCGAAATCAATGAGTAAATAATCAAGGTCAGTCTTTATATTAAGCAACTTAGTTTTTACATGAAGATATTTTGCATATGGTGGAAGGAAAAGGTATATCTTGATAAATTTCAAGTTTATTCAATTTTGTAAAGGAAATAATCGATTGATTAATGAGTATTTTTTGGACTCCGGATAGACAGATCACAAAATGGCCCGTACACTGCACTGATCTAGGCAATTCAATTATTAATTCAAATAACAAATTCCAGTATAACAGACATTACTGGTCGTGTACGTAATTCCGGCCTGTACGTAAAAAATCGGCCACCCGTGTTAAAGCATTTTCACGATCTAAACATAAATATTTTGATTATTTTTAGAAAAATCAATTTGAAATCCAACCCTACTCTCAATATTTTGCAAATTGAAGAAGCATATCACTGTACACTTTTGTATTAAAATGTCACAAACATAGCAGGAAATAATTGTCACGTGGGGAAAGTGACGTCATCGTTAGTTGCGAAAATTATATTCATATAAGAAACAAATATATTTGATAAAATTATTATTATTTTTATCTGATCCACTTAAATTAAGGTTTTATAATTAATTGTAAAATATACATATATTCAAAACATAAACATCAGGACCTAAATATAAACTTTTAATATATAAATTACCTCCCTTGATTACAATTTTGAAAGGTTACATGTTGTAAAATTAAATATAAGCATTTACTAAAAATCGACACTTAAGTCAACTTTTTAAACAAAACATGTTTACTTTCTTAGCTATGTTAGAAAAAAATGATAAAACCTATTAAAAAGTTGTTGTTTTTTTAAATTGGCATTTACCCATTGACAGTGCTTTATGTTTATATTTATTAAAAAAGATAGGGGGAGTAACTGGTATAATAATGCCGAAATATTATAGTTTCAAGTCAAAGAAATTTTGTTTGTGTAAACCTTGATTAATACTCTTAAAATGAGGACATTTGTCTAAAGATATTGGCTTGTAATTATACCTGTAGAATAAACTAAAAAGTGGCCGATTTTTAAGGTAAATCGACCTACAAAAAAAGATAGTTTATATGTCATTAATTTCTGTTCATAAAAATAACATACACTGTTCCAATTCTATAAGCTACTAGATGGTTCGATTAGTCTTTCGCCCCTATACCCAAGTTTGACGATCGATTTGCACGTCAGAATCGCTACGGACCTCCATCAGAGTTTCCCCTGACTTCGTCCTACTCAGGCATAGTTCACCATCTTTCGGGTCCCAGCGTGTACGCTCTTGCTCCGCCTCGTGGTCGATGCCAGCGAGACGGGCCGGCAGTGCGCCCTCGCCTTTCGGCTCGGGATCTTGCCTGGGCCAGCCGGAGGCGGCCTTTACTTTCATTGCGCCCTTGGGTTTCGTGAGACCCCGTGACTCGCGCACATGCTAGACTCCTTGGTCCGTGTTTCAAGACGGGTCTGGTGGGTTGCCGACCGATTCGCCACTGACCCTGAGCGACCCACGCGCGCGAATCCGTACCAGGCACGCGGTCTCGACTCGCTGCGAGCAGCGTGGCCAAAGTCGAACGCGCCCGGACGACCCGCGGCGTGTGGCCGCGGCGGCATCCTCGGTCCAGCGACGGGTCCACCTCGGAGGGCTGTAAGTTCTGCACGGATTGCTCCGCGCAGCTACCTCCCCTCCGGGCTCCTGACCGCCACCGAACCGGTCGTGGCTCTCCGCTAGCCGGGGAAAGTGCACCCTGCCTGCGAGACGCAGCGCGACGGCCAACTCCGAGACGAATCTCGGCCGCCACGCGCGCCCGCCTGCCGGGCTGAATTCCCCGCGCGGACTCTGCGGATCCACCAGTTTGACTCTATGCGGTTTCACGTACTCTTGAACTCTCTCTTCAAAGTTCTTTTCAACTTTCCCTCACGGTACTTGTCCGCTATCGGACTCGTGCCAGTATTTAGCCTTAGATGGAGTTTACCACCCGCTTAGGGCTGCATTCCCAAACAACCCGACTCCGAGGCGGCTCGAAGGCGCCCCGACCGAGTCCCGCCATGGGCCTGACACCCGCTATGGGCAAGGCCACGATCAGGAGGACTCGAAGACCGGTCGGAGACGCCAATCGGCCGCCTATACACCACATTTCCCGCGGCCCGTGTGAGCCGGGGATTCGGTGCTGGGCTCTTCCCGCTTCACTCGCCGTTACTGAGGGAATCCTCGTTAGTTTCTTTTCCTCCGCTTACTGATATGCTTAAGTTCAGCGGGTAATCTCGTCTGATCCGAGGTCGGTTAGGTATAGTGTAGTAGTCGTCGTGTTACTACTACTACTTCAGTGGCCGGGCAGCGTACGGTGGAAGGTCGCCCCTCGATCAAGAGGGACTGCGCGAGACAAGATAGCTCGATCGAGCCCTGNGTTATCATTTAAAACCATGAGATTGCTTACTCAATAGATAAATATTATGTAAATAAGACCGTGATAATTATTGTATACCATTTCAGTTTCTAATAAAATTTCTTTTACTTAGTAACACTTTTGGGTGTTATTTTGTGACGTTTAAAAACGAGTTTGATTGTTTTGTCTTTCCAGACAAGAAGTTTAGGAAACACTTTTTATCTAATACCGGTATGAAATCCGTCTTTTAATGAGTAATTTCCTGACTCGATGTTCGTATATAAAATATACTCTTAACCCTAAAACTATTGTACTAATGTACATAAGAAGTTCATATATTGTAAAGTGTAGAAACATTAAACCCCAGAAACACTAACAAGACAAAACATTTTCTACAAAGTTACTAGTACTTTAAAAAATCATTCATCCATGACGATCTCACACGTCTGGACCACATGCGGGTCTGGTTTCCTCGTGCTGCACAAACAGTACTGATTTTCTTTTCAATATTATTCTTTTGCTAGCATATAATGATCGAAAAAACGTATTGCTTTTGATATTTGTTTTAAAAGTGAGAATGTACAATTAGACAACTTTAGACTGGTCGATTGTCAAAGCAGCCCCGTACTTGAATACAAGCTTGTAGGCACGCTTAACACATGTAAATACTAGTACACATTTCATCGCTGATTGCGAACAATTCTTTGCCATCGAAATGGTATCTTCCAAAGAGTATTAAACAGTTAAGAGTTGAATATGGGAACAAAGACATCACCTTCAACCCTGTGTATCCTACGGGAACTTGCATTAACCCGTGTTCGGGAATGGACGATCGGGCATTAAGCTGATATTTTGAGTTCCCGATTAGATAAATGTGTCAGTTTGTCATCAAAGCAACGAATTGACATAAATGATACTGAGCAAGCAGTAATGGATACATACTCATTGCATGCTCGATTGAGATTAACTGTTTAAGGATGTTCACTGAAAGAATATATTTTTAGATTTTTTCATTTTGTGACTTTATACTGTTGAGTGTTGTTGCTCGTTTAAAGATAAAGCATAAGATAAACCATACGATCGTGGATCAATTAAATTTAAATGTCGAGGTGTTTCGGGCGGGTTTGAAGGTTGTCTACACGAGAACATGCCAGAACGACAAAATGGGCAAGAAATATCATAATCGTCGCATTGACTCCATCTTCGTCGTTTTGATTAGTTGATTTATCGTTATCTATGGTGCTTGTGTTGGTGACTTTTAAACCCGCCAATACGCCAACACAAGAACATTACAAATATAACCGCTTGAACGACACAAAATGGCACCATTGCAAAAAAGGACATTTGATCCCCTTTTGGACAACATTCAGCGAAACATATATAACTTGAACAGAAAATAACTTTTTTTCAATTGCGTTTATTTTGTTGGAAACCCATGCTCATATTTTCAAGCCCGCGCTAGGGGCATTTCCTTAGTGACTTAATTAAAAACAATGATCTTGCAAAACAACTATCCATGAATATCTGGATTCCCATTTAAAAAAACGCAAGCAAAGACAATCGCACCTGTGCTGGTGCCGGTAGTTAATGTGACTGGTTGTATCTTAATGTTAAACAGGACGTCAATCAATTAATCTTTGGAGTTATGAAATTGCATTCTATATTGATGACCTTTTATGCATGACGGCTATTATCTAATCAAGCATGAAACAAAAATGTTACGTTTTTAGATTATGGCAAGCACTTGTTTGACAGCATTCATAACAATTAAACAAAAGACAATACATTTAAATATATTATGCGATACGAATTAAAACAGTCTATATTCATGTTTTCCTGTACTTTTAGTAGCATACATCTGAGGATATTCTGTATAATTAATACACAAATTGCAAAAAGGATGAAAACTATAGTTAGTTCACATATGAATGACAAAACATAAAAAGGCAACTAAGTATTCTCACGTGTTGATAGTAGTGAATGGTAAATTTATATTATCGTTCTTTACAATATTGGTTTTATATTATCATGCCACTAGTGCACAATTACATTCTAGACACTAACCAAATATTTGTTTTTAAGTTTTATTGTACCCTTGACCGAAAATTCTTATTTATTTCGCATATTTCCAAAAGTATCGTATCCCAAACCGATAACACTATTTTAGCACCGCCCACATTTAAGATTAATTTGCTTATCTGCAATATTTAATGATTCGTAAATTCGCACTTTTGGAACTGTATGGAATAAAGGTCCGTTTAAAATATAATATAACAAAAGGTGCAACTACATGTACACCTACACAATCAGGAAAGAAACCTTATTATAATAGATAGATAGATATATAGATAGATATATATAGATAGATATATAGATATATAGATAGATAGATAGATAGATGCTTTATTCGGGAAAAGAGGCAATATGCCCATCATTCCGCATGTAACACAAAACAAAGAAATATTATATGTTTTAAATTTATTAAAGTGTCATATGTATGATGTTATTTTACAGAAAGATATCCTATAGTTGAACCAAGTCAAGTCAAGTCAAGTCAAAATTTATTTATTGTCGGTATGGGGGTAACAAGTATATAACATAAGCTATGTATAGCTTTTGACCGACCTTACAAACAGAAGCAAATTGCAAAACATAATTAAAATATGAACATTCATAAGAAAAAGTTATTATAATAAAGCACATTAACGCACACTCAAAGCACAGTAAAAGCTGTATTACTATAGCACATTATTAAAATGTAAGCGGAAATATAATATCAGAACTATACATTCAAAATTAAGAGCTGTGTGAAAGTTGCTGATCTTGACCCAAGGAATGGGCCTAACTTGCCATAAAAAGAAAATGTGTTAAAATGATGATAAAGAAAAAGGAGGACAAAAGTGCCACAGGATAAAAGGGCTTAAAGGAAAATTATCACCTCAAATCAGATTTGAGGGGAACTGATCAGCAAATTTCACACAATACAAGCAACAAAATACAACACTGATGAGTGAAAAATAACATATCATTATAAAAGCAAAATAATACAAAAATACAAAAATAAATCCCGCATGAAAAGATGTATAATTTGTAATTGGTTTAATTAATGACGGTTTGGCAAGTTTAACTATTTTATAGGGGATGCGGTCATGGCCTGTAGCTTGTTTGAGTTTGTCTATTTGCTTATTAATGAATTCTTCATTTACAGGTATAAAATCAAAATTTACTAAAGAGGATATATTTTCTTTTATTTTAGTTATACTAGGATGTGAAGAATCTATTTGAACTGAATCATTACCAATGTTTTTCGCAACATTAACAAAGAAGTCATTAAAAAATTCGCTTACCTCGGTTTGATCATTTACTAAATTGGCATTTTCATATAAAATAGTATCTTTATTGGTTATTGTGCCTTTATTTGTTAAAAATGGTTTTACTGTTGGCCAGAAATATTTTGATTGACATGCACCAATACATCGGTCCAGAAAATATTTGTTTATAGATTTTCTTCTTAAGCTAGTAACTAGATTTTTTTGTTTTCTATATTTATCCCACTTTTTTGCATTCTTGTATTTGTTGTATTTATTAAACAGCATTCGTTTTTGATATATTGCTTGTTTTAATGCCTTATTCATAAAAGGTACTGGTTAATGGAGCATCTTTTTCTGTTTTAAAGGAGCATGTTTATCTGTTAAATTTAAAAGTACATTGCTGAATTTTTCATAGTCAGTATTTACATCTCCATTTATATTAAGAGTAAACATTTTATCATTTAATTCATGATTAAACTTATCAACGTCAAAGTTTTTATAACTTCTATAATGACAGAATTTTGTTTTATTTGTCTGATTTTCAAGTTTTACTTGACCACCGGTTGTATTAATTATTTACCGTATATCAGGTTTACGTGCAATTGTACCCAAATAAAGCAAATGTTACGGTCCACTCACTTTTTGCAATCATCTGTCAGGTTTAATGACGGTCATGCGGCTGTAAAAACACTAGGAAGAAATGTGATAACATGCAACGGTCAGAAAATTGATTAAAATTAGGGGAAAATATGTTTATCAGAAATAATGAGTGTTATAATTATTTGGGCTAAAAAGAAGGTGTCCGAAAACTTGTAGTGTCCGAAAACCTATTTTTTGTAATTACAGTACCTAAAGTAAGCGCTTAAGAACATGGCATATAATCGCGTTTAAAGCAATAGATTAACAAGTGTAATGGCTATAGCCTTGTATCACTACTTTTATCATTACATTGACCGTGTACGCAATCATGAAAACACTTCAATTGCTCGATTTTCCATTTTTATAAATGGGCGGATGATTGATCTGCCCAAACCCGGAAGACAAAATGTAATTAGGGGATTTCCGCATGCGTAACATCCCCCTACGACGTTCGTAAATGTTTCAACTCAATTAAGTCTGAATATTAAATTTCAAACATAAACTCGTTTTTGATATAAACGAGATTTCGCAAACGTTACCCAGTGGTACGTGAACTCTACCTTTTTCTCAATGGAACCAACAAAGTGAGATATTTCGAATCATGATTCATCAGATATTAGAGCCTTATCCTCATCCAAATTTGACATTACAGCCGGATACTAGACCACGATATTTTGCTAAATCATACCCAGTGGTTTATTTGTGTTATTAATATGCTGAATTTGTTTCTTTTCCGAATTTGTTTTCATTTCATATGAAAATATGTTTAGCACTGTTTCACAATCCACAATGTATCAATGAATCTCTAATGGCAATATCTGCCTTTCTGCATTTGCCACATGCACGCATCTGTTGCGCTAAAAAACAATTATATTGCTTACTATTAATGCTCAATTCATTAATTTCGAAACAAGGTATGAGATTTCATGATTCGATGTTTGTTATCATAATTCGCACATATAAATTGTAACCATTTACATCATGGTTGTGTACAGGCTGGATTTTATCGTGCAGAAAAAACGGGATGTGGAAAAAAAAGGAAACAATATATGCTTTTGCTTTTCCTGTATTAGAAACGAAATGTTATAAAACAGAAACATCATCAAAATAATGTTTCGCAATAAGTATAGTGCAGCTTAGTCGATCTTGAAAGTTATAGTAGAATTAACAACTCTACATATGACTCGTGCTGTATGGCCGAATCGCAACATAAATCGCAACCGCTGACTCTGAAACAGTGTTGCGCAATTTGAATAATGCAAATTGGTTAAAGATAGCTATATAATAAACAAACGTACATATGGCATGTGCACAATGCATAATGTCACCATAAGTTCCATTAGTTTTAGCATTCTTTAACATTTGGAACATTCATGTTGATTTATATTGAATATTTTTACTTAAAATACCATATGCCCATTCATCGTCATGGGGATGAAAGAGTGAACATCCGGTGTATCTGCGTGACAGACATGAACTGGACCGTGATTTTATGCATTTATCAGGAAATATGTTTTATCAATCAGACGAAGTAATCATTCAAAATCATGAGTTTGCATACTAGACAGGACCGTGATAATTATTTTGAGCAAGTTCAGTTTCTAACAAAATATCTTTCACGTAGAACACTTTTGTATTGTGTCATTTTGTGACTTTTAAGTTTCACTTCTTTATTTAAATTTCCTTTTTTTTTAATTGTTTTATATTTTCAAGACAAGCAGTTTATAGCACACTTTCTATCTTATACCGGTATAAAATCCGTTTTGTAATGAGTAGGTTACTGGCTCCGTGTTTGTATATTAAATATAATTTTAACCAAAACATATGTGAAAAGGCACCACCTTAAAACCGGTGTAGCCTTCGGGCACAAGCATAACTGGGCTTAAGTACGGGTTCGATTTCTTCGAGATGCACGCTTGCAAATGGGCATTATCAAAGAAAACCGATGTCGCATCTCATATCCTGTACTTAACGCCAATCAGTAAATAGGTAACGCATGTATTATTAATTATTCACATAATATACAACGCTTCTAAAATATGTCCATCCCCAATAGTATATAGCGTTGTGTGAAGTGCTGAACAAATGTTTACGGATACGACCAGCTTATCTGCGTAACATACAGGACTTGAACAGAAAATCTCTTTGGAAAATACAATTTCGGTGATCTAATAATAAATACTTAACTTAGTTAAAACGTTTCAATGTGTTAGTCTGTGACTTTTACTTTATCAAAGTCGTATGTCGAAAACACTTACAATTAAATACCGATGTTAGATCCGGTTAAATCCGGTTTTTAGTACTTATCAGACTCGTCGTCTGTACATGAAATGAGGCTCGTTCTGGGAAAACTGGGCTTAATAGATGTGCGTCCGCATAGGCTAACCATGAACGACACTTGCCGTCTATACTGGATTTTCGTTAAGCAGAGACTTCCTTTAAACAAATAATTCTATATAAGCGGAAAGTGTTGGCCCTGTGTTCCCAGATAGGGATTCAAATAGTCAAATAAAACACTGGCAACCGTCTACTCAAATTGGTCGATCGTAAAGATAGGTATAGAAGGAGCAAAAGTAATTATGACTCGTGCATAATGCATTATGTCAACATAAGTCTCATCCTTATTAGCATGTAAGTTGAACATGCATGAAGTTTAAAACCATGAGTTTGCATACAACATATTAAGTAAACAGGACCGTGATATATATATGTTTGCAAGTCCTGTTCCTGATAAAATTTCTTTCAGTTTGTCACTCTTTTGTACTGTGTGATTTTGTGACTTTAAAAAAAAAGCTAAGGAAACACTTTCTATCTAATACCGGTATTAAATTCGGTTTGTAATGAGTTATTTCCTAGCTCGATGTTCGTATTTAACATACTATCTTAACCCTAGCATTGTTTTACTAATACGTATATGTATATAAGATGTTAATATATTGTGGAGTGTTGAACAAATGTTTCATCTTGCGGCACGTGCGAATGGAAGTGTAGACAATATCATTTGTTGTTGTATATTATGCGTTTCCTATCATACAATAATGAAAAATTATAGAAACAAAAACTTGCTTTTGATATTTGGTTAAGAAGCGTGTGTGTACAATAAGACGATTTTAGTCTGGTCGATTGTCAAAGAAGCCCTATAGTTGAATACAAGCGCGTACGGCACGTGCAGCACGTTGATTTTTAAGTATCGCATCACACACTACGAACATTTCTCTGTCATCAAGATTGTCCCACCCAAATATTACAATACATCTACATGTTTGTGAGGAGTTGAAAATGGGTCTTAATACACCATCTTGAAATCTGTGTAGCCTACGGGAACTTGCATAAGCCAGTATCGACAATCATTCCATCGGAACTGAGCTTATATTACAAATTCCCGATAATATAAATGTTGTAGTTTGCCATTACAGCCATGAGCTGACATATAGGATACTGAGCAGCCAATGCATGCTCGATTGAGATTAAATGTTTAATGTTTTTTATTGAAAACATATTTGTGTNAGTTACATAAACAGTATATGACAATTCATGTATTGTATTGGACTAAAGTTTAGGAAGGCTAAATTTACTGTCTATAAATATGTTTTCTGGAATTGTCAAAGGTTATTATAACGAGTCAGCGTGAAGCAAAGTGAAACTGCACCTGCATCTCGTCTGCTATCATCCCAACAGTGATATGAAACATACTATCTGCACAAGAGACAATGGATATCATTTTATCACTATTACAATATTCACAATCAGACTTCATAAACAATATGCCATTTCAGTTGACGAAAATATAAAAGAAACTTTTTCTATGATTGATGTACATCAATAATGTACACGTCACGTTATTATTCTTAAAATAAAACAGTTGTTTTGATACATGTCAATGTGTTTAACTATAAAAAACAGTAAAACTTCCCAGTAGTTAATTATACGTAACATGCCATCCCAGTAACTTTGTAATATGAACATGTCTTCCCTGTTGCAAAAACGTGTGTAGTGCATATTGTTTTGCATAATTTGTATATTTAAAAAAATATTCAACAGACAGTTCAGACAGTAGACCAGTAGACCAACTGAAATCGAAATACAATAATATTTCAGGAAGGTGTCTCTTTACTTGCAGAACGTTTGGACCTATAAAACAATAATTCCACGAATTGAGTGTTTAAAATGACTTTAATGACGACAACCGTTATTTACATGTAAGGAGATTGAATTTTGAAATAGTAGACTACAATGATAAATACAAAATAAGTCAAACATGAAAACATCGTGATTATTTTTTCTTTGGATTGTTTTTCTTGAAAAAGTTGAATATGTTTCAAGTTTCAAGTTTTTATTGGAACATCGGCAAAACGCCTTTGACCATTTACAAACAATTAAACAAAGTATAGTCAAAGAGCATCATTACAATAAAATACAATAAACATAAACTACAATGCAACATGTTCAAACATTATGTACAAACGTGTATGTATTGAAAACAACTAATAGTAAACAAAAAGTAGATAGACAATATTTTTAGGGTTCCATACAGTATTTATTAAGAAGCAGCAAATACTTCTAATTTTTCCTCACGGAGTTTCATGGCATCCGTAAGGAATCTGGCAACATTGTAAATGACGTGTTTTGACAAGATAGTATGTGTTTTAATTTAGTGCAGAAGATGGCTGATGAAAAGCACGTGCATCCAAATGATACAGGGACGATTATTGCTTGAGTCAAACATATGAAAAATGCTATTTGTTGCATCAAAAAGGATTATTCTGCTTCAATTAAAAACCCGTGGTTTTAACATCATAAAACCATTATCAGGGATAACCATCTAGATGTCTTGATCACCACGATTAAATGATACGAAAAAAAAGTCTACCTCATTACACACACAAAAAAGAAACTGACACAGTTTAGACATATTATTGTTTTCTAGTGCTTTTTATTGGTTCTGTTAACAGTAAATGCATTGTGTTCATCATATTATACTATACTATAAATGATACACCAAACCTGTATNACTACTACTACTACTACTACTACTACTACTACTACTACTACTACTACTACTACTACTACTGCTACTGATGCTGCTGCTGCTGCTGTTGCTGCTACTACTACTACTACTCCTACTAATTTTACTACTACTACAACTACTACTACAACTGGGAACAGGCAAATGACCAATCCGCCATTATTGTGGTATAAGTAAGGCCAGTACAGTATAAGTGGAAAGTTCTTAAATATTGTTAAAAATATGTACAATAACGCCAAATCATGTATCATGTGTAGTGACGAATGATCAAACTATTTTTCATGTTCAGTTGGAGTAAGGCAAGGAGAAAGTTAACCCCCATACTTTTTTCATTTTTTTTTTAACGAACTTTATGCATATTTTGATGATGGCAAATATGTCGATGAATTAAAATTTCATATTCAGTCAGACGACAGCGCTATGTTACAAGTTCTTCAAACTATTTGTGTTGCTGTACGCTGAAGACACTGTTATTGTAGCAGAGTCAGCAAACGATCTCCAAACTTGTTTAAATGTGTGTTCACAGTATTGTTCCATATGTAAACTAACTGTTAACACGAAAATGTCAACAATTGTTATATAAAGCAAAGGTAGACCAGTTAATTAAGAATTTCAGTATGCATCCCCTTGAAATTGCTAAACATTATAAAATATGATGTATCTTAGAAAACGTTTTATTAATAAACAAATATGACATCAGACCTAAAATTATAAAAATTTAATCCCTAATGTCAATCGATTCTCATAATAACAGTACGTTTAGGAAACTATAAATGTTTTTAAAATTAATATTGAAACAGTTTAACGTTTAACATGCTCTTCGTGTTTCTTACAACTGCACATGTGTTCTGTAACTTCTTTCATGACATAAGGCTCCGCCCATGATTTGTTGCAGAAAAACCCAGACTTATTTTCATTAAGTGTCTACACCAAACAAGTCACGGTTCGTGGTAGAATGCAAAGAGCATTATATTAATCGGTCGTCCCGGTAATTCAATACAAAGTTGCAATAAAAGTGTATTTAAAATCGCAACGAAGTACAGTTTATCAACGTCACGACATACTTTGCAAAAACGTCATTCAAAACAATATAGTACATATATATAGTATATATATGCTTTTTCTGTTCTCTTCTGTTTTTTTTTGTAAATGACATCAGTTTCATTAATGTGTGTTTGTCACCATCTTAACTTGTTAAGACTATCCCTAGAGTACACGATAATGTTGATGAGCTGTAGATCTATCCTTTTTCCGTCATGTATACATGGTCTAAATGTATACATTTGCTTTTGGAAA
>VMBQ01014918.1:0-13482 GCA_007657795.1 Dreissena rostriformis | reverse complement strand
ACAAACGACGGGAGAGGCATACTTCTAATGATTGCTCTGTTTCGCCTGTCCCTCCATCTGTTCGTATTTCCATTATATTAGAATGTGCAAGTTTGCTTTCATTTTAAATATGAGTATGTCCTCTTCCGAAAATTGGAATAAAAAAGATTTCAAGTCAGTGCCTTCCACAGGAATTTTTTCAGGCGCCCCGGGCCGATCGGGGGTGGTTGCTGGAGGGGTGTCCGCTCCCGACGTTGATTTTTTTTTATTTAA
The DNA here is from genome assembly GCA_007657795.1 of Dreissena rostriformis. Taxonomy (NCBI): domain Eukaryota; kingdom Metazoa; phylum Mollusca; class Bivalvia; order Myida; family Dreissenidae; genus Dreissena; species Dreissena rostriformis. The sequence goes on along the minus strand of VMBQ01014918.1, from coordinate 13,230 downwards.
CGTGTCAATTGACGTTCTGTGGTGCGTTATAACTCTTAGAAAAACAGCGTCAAAGTTACTTGGAAGAAAATGAAGCTCGCCTGAATGCATCAGCAGACAGAAAAAAAGGTCCCGGCAAAATGTCCACTGTGCTCAGTATCCCAAAAGTTCATCATTTGGAAATGCTCGAAAATATTGAAGACACGCTCATATAATTAAGTAATAACCGCAATATTTGATTGCTTTTATACCAGAAGGGAAAATTAATCTTTAGAAATAGACAGTACTTTTCACAAAGGGATACACAATGATTAAGTGTAATGAAACCGTTTGATGGACAGGGGCTCTTACTCTTAAATTGCCAGGAATTGCCAAACGAACACACACTTTACTGGTAAGAAAAATAATTTCATTAACTCTAATTCAGTCGGGTGTCAGGTAAGTTAGTTACTCCATCTCAGGTAGGTTGGTCGCGGGCTTGATTGAACCTCGACGCTGACAGAGCGACGTGAATACACCTTCATTATCGTATCGGACATTTCAATCTCACCGTATCCAGGTGTCGCGTTAGCGGTTGACATGTCACCAGATTTTGGCTCATTAATCTATATTGACCAACTGTATTAACTGTCGGTTAGTCAGTCATCATCTCTTAGGCCATGGATTGTGGATCTTTAGTTGATCGGATTGTGAATGTTTCGTGGTGTTGTTGTTCTTGTTTCCAGGTCGAATTGACATTATTGTTTAAGAAAAAAAGCAAGCAAAGACATATTTATTATCAAGGCGTTGATACTCCCGTAAAATCACCAAACTGAAACCCCGTGACAATATGTGCATGTCTCGCATGTAAATGATTGCAATGTCACCTCAAAGAGAGACACTTAAAATTGCAATTGTCCTTACATTTATTCGGACTTACGTCCCGAAATTTTGTGAACTCCAATTCAACGACAGGGTGGATGTAAATCAAACTTTCATCACGGAATGATCCTTAGATGTATATGTTTGTAAGGAACGGCAGTTAAGTTTTTAGTTGCAGCCAATTTCGGCAAAACGATGACCTTTGGAGATGTTTTTTTGTTTAAAAGTCAAACAAAAGTTTATTATAGATTTTATATTATTTTTTTCGATTCCGTCTGTAACTGGCCAGTTGTATTTGCTTTTTATGTCCAAGACACGTACAATAAAAATATTTAGCCTCAAGATTGGAACATAACTGGTTGTGGTTTTCACGCGTTTTCAAATGTTTGTCATTCGTGCTCTAAAGCACTTTAACATTGAATAACACAAGATGTCCGAAATACTGATCAATTCGATTAAAATAGTCAAAAGCCACTGACCCAATAAAATTGTTATTTAATTACATTCAATTAAATTTGGTGATTAATAACTTTACGTTCATTTATGTACACGCATTTCAGAACGGTTTCTTACAAAAAAATAGATTTTTAACTTAGCGCACTTTGTGCCAATCAAAATATTGGACTTATTGAAAATAATATAAATAAGACAGTCTTAATTGTCTGTGTCAATTATTATGATTGACTGAAACCTTGAATTCTAAGATTAATATTTCTTACCCTGCATATGCAAATTAAATGTGTTCAATACGTTTCAAACGCGATTGTTTATGTTTACTGAACATATTTGTTTTTTTATTTATGTCGTGGTTGTACGAGTCAATAATAAAAACACCGTTACAAATAAACATTTTCCTTCAATTAAGATTTTAAAGATTAAATAGGAAACTTCCTGTGTGCAAACTCTGAATTCTTTTAGGATAAATACATAACATGTTTTTGCCAGTGTGTACTTGAATTTATACGACTCGTCTCTGAAAGGCTTACACAATACACGTTAGAAATATGCAGACATATAATACTGGTTAAATCAGGGGGTTTCGCTGTCGATCGCCACTGTCGCAAATGGCTCTAATTTTTTAAAAGTGGCTCTAATTTTTTTAAAGTGGCGAATTTCAAGAAATCAGTTAAATCCTATCCGAAAATGTACTGCGAGTCGAAAGCACGCGACCGAGCATAAGCGGTCAGCGTCTGTCAGTTGTAAATATTGAATTACGGCGATGTAAGCGACCTACAGTGCAGAGCGCAAATTGAAATCACAGAAGAGTGTGTTACAGACGGTGTTTTTACTGCTATTGTTACGTTTTATGGGGGTAATTATCGGATTAACGGCTCCTTTTCTCCACAAAAACACATGAAAACTTGTTTCAACAGGCATTTGTGAGCATTTCTGTTAAATAGATTAATTATTATAATGTTCTGGAAACTATAAAGTTTAATTAAGATACCAACAATTTCTAAAATAAAAAGTAGCCCATTCGCTCGATGTACTATATTTCGGATATGTAAACATTCGGAAATATAAAAATAGGGACATTTATGTGTTGATAGTTTGTTAAAAATATGTTCTTTTTATTTCATACAACTAATATGGATGGTGGCAATTATCAGACAGACAGATAGTTTATTCAGACTTATACAACAGTACATCGTCTTCATACTCAAAAATACAAATTATTTTCTGTCACGTGAGTGCGGATTATAACATAACATTTTGTAACATAAAAGTCAATTAAAAAATACAAATACAAATAAACACAAAAAGTACAAAACAATAAATATGACAAGAACACATAAGTTCTATCGAGGAGTGAGGGATGAAATTTATTAAACAGTATTATTCAGAATCGTATTTCTTACAACTAAAGCTTCTTTAATATATTTACATACATTCGAAATTACTAATCTATCAATTGAAACTAATAACTTGTGGAATTTATACACAGATGGGTTAATATAAAATATACGGCTAATATATTGGTTTCTTAAATCTATGTAACAGCGGCATATACATATAAAATGGTATTCGTCTTCTAAATCAACGGAATTACAACATAAACAATAACGTTCATTTCGTGGAATGTTGTTCTGAGCATATCGGCCAGTTTGAATTCTCAACGGATGTGCAGAAACTCTTAATCGTACAAAAAATAAACGCAGACGTTTAGGAAGTAAGTCTTAATATTCTTCGTATTCCAAAGAGGATTTATAAATTTTATACATATCTAATACAGAACTGTTATTCATTTTTCCATACCATTCTTGTTTAAAATTGTCAACAAGTCTACATTTGAACTCACTAACAAAACTATTTACTTGCACAACATTTGGATTTTCAAATACATAACCAAATCCATAATTATTTAACATGTTCTTAACATTTGTGACCCAATTGTTATAACCTTTATTACAATCGTGTAAAGCTTGCTTGTAAACAATTTGCATAATAATATTTTCATTGTTAAGAATTTTAAACCAAAACTTTATAATTTTAATATACCTATTTACATACAATGGGTATCTACCTAATTCTCCATAAACAGCAACATTACAAGTATTTATTTTAACCTGAAGCAATCGTTTGCAAAATTTTAAATGTATACGTTCAATATCATCTGACTTTGAGAAACCCCACACTTCGGAAGCATAGTTTAATATAGAACCCACAAAGGAGTCAAACAACTGACAAAATATTTTTGGTTTTATATCAAAGTCATGACATTTTATCAATAATGTATTCAATGCTTTAAGGGCTTTACCAACCAAATGTTCTTGGTTTAATTTAAAACTTCCAGTATAATTCAAAACAGTGCCTAAATAGTTAAAGTTATCAACAACTTCAATAACATTGCCATTGTATGTCCATTTTTCATTTTCTTTTAATCCTCCTCTTTTCCGAAATACCATTATTTTAGTTTTTGCAGTGTTAACATTTAGCCCCCAAGCATTGCAATATAAATATAATTTATCTAAATGTGATTGGACTTCAGCAGGTGATTTGCCTAAAATAGCCATATCATCAGCAAATAATAATACAATCAACACAATATCATCTATACTCAAACCAGAGTTAATGTTATCTTGTAGGAAAAGTTCAAGATCTTCAACAAATAAAGAAAACAAAATCGGCGACATTACCTCCCCTTGCCTCAGTCCAACCGCATAACTAAAATAATCTGAATAAGATGAACATGATTTAACTCGTGACTTAACATTCGCATACATATCCTTCACTATTCTAAGCAATTTACCTTGTATACCAGACTTAAACATTTTCAACCATAATGCATTGCGGTATATACTGTCAAAACATTTTAACATATCGACGTATATAACATACAGACGTTTATTTTCATTTAAATAATTTTGTACAATCGACATCAATATATGAATAGCATCAATAGTTGAATAACCTTTCCTAAATCCGAACTGCGCATCCGAAATAATAGTGTTTTCATTGCAAAAAGTTTCAATGCGCTTGTTTAAAATCGTGGTAAATAGTTTTGAAAAGCAACTTACTAAAGTAATCCCTCTATAATTATTTACATCATTAACAGCACCTTTTTTATGCAAAGGGATTATAACCCCTTCTGTCCATTTATCGGGAAAGAAGCCCGATACAAAAATACCGTTAAACACATCGCACAAATGTGCAGACAAAATATCACTACATTCAAGGAAATATTCATTCAACATACAATCACTACCTGATGATTTATTTCGTTTTAAATGTTTAATTGCATTGCGAACTTCCTCAACAGATATAGGCACATCAAGTTCTGGGAATGTAGAATTTTCTAAATTAAAATCATTATTTGAACAAAAATCTTCTGCTTCATTATTACAAAAATTAGACGTATTGCTACTGAGGTTTTCAAAAAAATGTGTAAATTCTTCTAAGGATATTTTATTTTTTTAAAGCATTATTTGTTTATTTGAAAAATCGCCAAAAGTCTCTTGGTTTGTGTTTTCTTAAATTTTCAATCTCAAGCATTTTTTTCCTGTAACAGGGGCCTTTCTGTCAAGAAATAGGCGTGAAAAACATTCATTTTATTGAACCTGGAAATCATCTTACACTAACAGTAAATCCTGTGCACATGACAAAATGTACCTGTTTAACAATATGAATTGAGATGCTTTATTTTCTGATGTTTGATATTTCTTTTTCCCTTTCAGGTTATGTACATTTGTGTGATGCTATGTTAAATAAATCATTTTGAAACATGTTTACATCATACTGTTACATTGATGTAAACACTATTTAATTTATATTATTTTGGTTGTCTGTGCTGTTGGTGATGTTTATCAAGAGAAAACCATGTTATTTATTTTCAAAATAAAGCTTATTAAGTCTAATGAAGGTATGACTTATGAAGGTACTTATTGTTATTTATGTATTTACATACTTTTAAAAGTAATAAAATAGTCAATGGCATTAATACAGTAAGGTTTCTTTAAAAGATGGTCTTATATGATTGTTCTTATTATATAAAATTAATATTAAAGGTTCGAATAACCGACGGTTTTCACGCAGCGAAACAGTGGCGACAACCTTTTTGGGGCCAGTTGTACCTGATGTACGGAAAATAGAACTGGTTTCATGAATGCACGCCATACGCTTCTTGAAGACATGTTATAGATATACTTGTTTTCGAAACTTGATTAGAACATCTATAGCATTCTTCAAGATTCATCATTAGTGTTTCACAAACTGGAAACAATACTTTATGCTTGATTTACGGAAAACGGTTTCCGCCCGAGAATGTTGCTTTTCACCTTTAGTCTTGATGTCTTCTGTCGGCAATCGGCGAACAAAACAGATTATTTTTTCTGCAGTACTTGATTGGACCTTATTTTTGAATTTTCCTTAACAATCGGAACAGTCTTCTGAATAAATGTCGCAAATTCCAGATTCGTTTTATGCTTTACGGCGTCATGTGGTTTAATTTCACGGTTTACGGCAACGCGCTACGAGATTTACGACAATAGGTTGTCTTCTGATTAGAACGAGACATCAACGGAACATTTAGGCACGTTTCAGCGACATCTTTGCGGTTGCTAAACAACAGGAAAACAATTGGGCGCGCTTTTTAACGTCAATCTTACCATCTCTTACCAGGCAAGTGTTGTCAATCGCGAATACGGTCCAAAGTGGCAGGAAATCGTTTGATGATGTAGCTTCAATTATGACTCACCCTATTTGTAAACATTAAGAGAAAAATATATAAGCATGATCTTCTTCGTCATTTAATACATACTATATTATTTTGTTATTTAATAAAGTTTGCTTCTATGCTTCTATGCCACTGCAGCTAATTTGTATAATAACAGGTCGACAAAATTGTTTATTACATCATGAACCCATAGGAAGGCTTTTTATATTGCAATACATTTCTATAAGAAACACTCATGCCTAAGAACGTATCTATTTTATTACTGAAAACTCACTAATTATATTAATTGCCTTTGCATTTTCGTTATTCCATTTTATTCGGAAACTAAAACCATTGTTCGCAACGTAAGCTAATCGTAAGATCACACAGGACCCTGTAACGAAAGCTTAGTAACACAAAATTCAGTACCAAAGGTTAAACAACGCCTCCGCCCCACCATCTTGCCATCTTATTTTTCCCGTGTCATCTAACTACCTACTAAACAAGTGTAATGAACTTGTATATACGATTTTCAATTTGTATGTCAACTTTCCGACGATCCTGTAATAACATGCTCATTCATTCCTGCGCGCTCAGCATTTCCTCGTACGATTGTCCAACATATCGACAAAAGCCCCTGGATTATAGTTGCCAGCCTCGATTTCGACTTACTGTGTTTACATTACGACTCATCGTTTTTGGCTCTTGATGTTTTTGTCTCGTTTATAAAGGACTTCGTTTGCGGACGTAAGGGCCATGAAATCATATCGTAATTGTAGTCCTTAATTAACTGTTGTTGATCGAGCATACATTCCTTCTGTTGTAGGTTGTTATTTTTTCCGTTTCACCACTTTTGTTGTGTTTATAAAATGTAAATACGTGGTCCCGTCCGGTCAAACAAAACAAAGACAACACACAAAAAAATCAATACATTTTTTTCATCAGCGTATTTATTAATTATCGCTGTTCATCTAACTGTATTTAACCTTTAGAGGAAAATGGACCAGGACAATGCGATGGAGCCGCGTTCTGGGAAAACCAGACTTAATGCATATGCGTAAAGTGTCGTTTAATAGTAGCATGTGTTATCCACACAGGCTAATCAGGGACGACACTTTCCGTTTTTATTGAATGGTTTGTTTAAATGTTGTCTCGGAAACAAACATAAAGTCATGTGCGTAAAAGTGTCGACCCCGGGTTAGCCTAAGCAGTCCGCACAAGCTCGTCAGGGAAGACACTTTTCGTTCGCCTACACTGAAATTTCGCTAAGAAGAGACTTCCTTTCAATGTAAAATATCATAAAATCGGAAAGAGTAGTCTTTGTGCGAAATGCACAGGCTTATGTGGGACGACACTGTACATACATGCAGTAAACACTATTTTCTTAGACCGCAGCTAATAAAAGTAAAATGCATTAGTAAATATATGCCATCAACAATCATTAAATTCTTTTTTGTCGTTTATGGTCATGTGCAATATTTGTTGACTTCTCTTTCAAACGCTAAACTATGAACTAATTATTAAACATTATTCATTTATTGCTTGACGATGTTTTAAATATTAATTAATTGAAACAGCATCCTTCCACAAGCTTTCGCCTATCGACGAGCGATATAACGCGGGCGATGTACTCTAGCGTGTCGTTTAGGCCTGAAATAAAATATGTTAGAATAAGGTTGTCTGATAACAATTTGTGGGAGCAGGTAGAAAGGGATTTGTTAGTTTACCGGCGCGAAGCGGGAGGTATGTATAAGGAATAACTTTCGTTAGTCCGTATGTCTGTAACAGTTTCGTGTACATTCTATATCTCTTTGCACTTTAACAGTTTTTTAACGCCTGGGTCAGCGATGAGTCCCTGACTGCACAGGTCCGCACAGGCTAATTTTGGACGAAACTTTACGCACATGCATTCAGGTAACATGAAACAAACATATGTTAAAGCCTCACAACTCGTAGGTGAGAGAATCCCCAAGCGCCCATTTCATTTTATGATGAAATTCAACTCTCCAATTATCGTCTCTATGACCTTGAAATGCGAAGCACAAAAAGCTGTTAAAATCAATTACACTGAAGTGAAATCAAATTATAAAGTAGCGGAGTGTTTCGAATTTCCGCTCGTGATAAAAAAGACTAAAGACTAGTCATTAATGGAATACATTACAATAACAGCAAGTTATTTGATTATAAGCTATTTTTGTTCCAACAATACATTTTTATTACCATATGAAGTTAATCATAGTACCAAATAAGCATGAATATTGATTGTATATAAGTTCATCCTGTTTAATAGATGTGTTAAATAATGACCCATACTTCGTTGTATAATCTTGTTGTATTAATTATTATATGTATGCATATATATATATATATATATATATAACACAAAAANTGGTAGTGCCGTTATAAGATGCTGGAGGTTGGCCAATGAAAATGGGCGTCTTTTGTCAATTGATTTATAACGATGTGTGCTGTACAAGAGTTTTTTTATAACAAAGTGTTCTGTGGGGTTAGGTAAACCTTGTATCTTGTGAATATAAGCAATTGCTGATATGTAGAATGTTAAAGTAATCGGTTTTAGCTGCCGGTGGTATGAAACTGCTATAAATTGGGCAACCCTTTTTCACTAACGCTGGCTACAAAGGAGTGTTGGGATAGAATTTTCTGTGAAATTTGTATAATGTATAAGAGCATTTTTATAACTGTTAATTGTAGCAGGGGCCAAGGAGCAGTTCGGCAAATTTAGGACTGTTGTATTTAGCCAAGCGTAAACAGATGATCGGGTACTGGTGTGGGGTCTTTGTCCATGTGTGGATGTTATATTTTCCTGGAATATGCTGAGCCTTAAAAAGAATGTTGTATTTCATATATATTACAACCAGGCGACGAACTAACGTCATGATGGTTGCTATCTTGCATGTTTGTCTATTAACGATGTGAACTACCGCAAGATTGTCTGTATGTAAGATAATACATTTGTTGTGAAGTGATGACCCCTAGATTTCGAGAGATAATGTGATTGGGAAAAGTTCTTTGAAAGTTATGTCGAAATGTGCCAGTTGTAAAGGCCATGATCCTGAAAACCAGTGGGAACCAAATGTAGCCCCATATCCTATAGCGCCAGAAGCATCGGTATGGAAGTGAAGGGTGTCTGTATCAATCCATTTTTGGGCAGATAGAAGGTTTTTCCCATTGAAGTGGTCGGTAAATATTTGCGATGCTTGTATGTCTTTACGACTTTCCCTGTTGAAAGTTATCCTATGATGTGGTTTGTGTATCTTTTTGGTGAGGTCTATAAGTCGGCGTAAAAAACACCGTCCTGGTATAACTACTTGACAACACAAATTAAGCAAACCTATAAGAGATTGCATCTCTTTCAGGGTGAATTTACGTTTTCGCGATAAAAGGCGTAATGAGTCCCTTAGTTTGAGAAGTTTGTCATGGGGGAGTCTGGCTTCCATTGCTACTGAATCTAGTTCAAGACCCATAAAAGTTATAACTGTTCGAGCAGATTCAGTTTTTTCATCTTTTATAGGGACGCCAATATGTTGGCAGATTTTGAGGAAACGAGTCAAGTATTGTTGACAAAGAAGGGAATTGGGTGGACCAAGAATTAGAAAATCATNTCAAACATTTGACCTAAAAATCTGCAGTTAAAAAACAAGAATACAATTTAAAAAGGGAAAAAAAAGTAAACCTCATCAGGGCTCGAACCAGTGACCATCGGGGTCCTGGAGTAAAAACCAATTAGACCGCTCGGCCATCCTGACAAGTATGTACGATAGCCGTATTTTATACCATATATAAGCAATCCTCGTAGTTTTACAAAATATAGCGACAATAACAGAACTTTCCAAATTATTCAATCGTTTCGCGTCGAACGACGCTTTATGATTTTGAGGTTTTCAAATCGTCAAAAGATGCATATAATGGATATTTAAGAGCATTGTAAATGGTCAGTATTACTATTTCCTCAAAAATATCATAACAAACGCGAAAATTTGCGAATATGAAACAACTTTTTTTAATTTTGTCAATTTACCAATCTGTTGGACGGCCCCTTTAAAGTAATATCTGAAACTTCCCATTTAATTTTTATTTCGAAATCATTGACGCCTGAAGAAACATTTGTCGATCTGTTACGTCATAAACGTAAACGTTTAAGGAAAGACGTTACGTGAAGAAAGGTACGCGGTGTAATGTGTCATCTTGTGACAGCGATTGTGCGCGGTTACTTAGAATTTAATAACAAATATTAATTGATATGTGCAAATGAATCTGTCAACGTCAACTCAAAGTGTAAACTGGCAAATTGACCTCACAGCTTTAGGCGATGTCTGTCAAATTATAATTTTGATTTAAATTTATAACTTCCCTGACACGTGTACCGATAATAAGGTTTAAAATTTACTTCTCACAATTGAATTGTTTAAATAAAACTTAAAAACAAACTAGTTTGATTTATTACCATTTGACAAGTAACATATTTATTTATTAATATTTGAAGGCGAATTTTGTTGAAACTAAAACAAGGACTTACATTTCCAAAATACAATTTAAATGCTCCCATATTAAACAGAAATAAGAAAAAGCGAAAAACGATAAACATAGAAAGCCAAAAACATCTGAAACTATTATCGGTATAAATGGTGGATCATATCAAACAAAACCAAAAACCGTTTATGCTACAATAAATTGATAGTGTCAGAAGATCGACTATCGTGCGTGCTTAATCAAACACTATAAGAAAACATTAATATCCACGATGCATCGTGATTTGAACATTATCAACCGAATCAAAATACTGACCAGGGATCGACAGTAGAAAAAATGCTTCTAGCGTCATTAATAAGTATGGCACGCACCTATTAAGACCGAATATCCATTTGTTTCAAGTTTAGATTATCTCATTTGTAACAAATATTTAATTGCAAGCAGATGTGGTCCTCGGAAATCTTGTCCAACCATGTAATCCAGTCAATAAATTAACGCGTTTGAATTGGTGGTACAGGTATTTTGGGTTCAATAGAGAACTATTTTGCAACGAAGTCTGTGACAGACAAGGGCGTAAGGTTTACAGAAATAAATGCGCGGAGTACAATTGCCCAATAATAATAAATAACTCACTAGCATGTTCAGATATTCTATTATTAATTGATTATGTTAAAAAAGATACTTGCATTTAAACTGCTTTCAAAAAGCGATTGATGAGACACATTTGACAAAATTAAACTGTAAATTTTGTATAATATTTATATTTCAATTTGGCAAAAACGCTTTGGAGTTTCATCAGCAAACACTTCTAAACATTTTGTCATCACAAAATATCTCATGATAACTGATTAATTTGTTTTATTGCCAAAAGCTACGCGCAATTATTGTGTAACACTATTAAAACATGTTGAATGCACTTAGTTACAATCTATAATCGAACCCGATGAAAAAAATAATCATTAAATTTATGCAAAAGACATGAAAACACTTAAAATAATGTGTCATAATTAAGCATTACATAATAACAAAGAATCTGTAAATGGTGAATTTTTGCGAGACCATAAATAAACGTTCATTAAGATACTAAACGCGTTTATAATTTACTGTCAATACATATTCAACGGTAAATCATCAAGTATCAAGAAATATTAAATTGTGCTTTATGTGGGTTGGTAGGTAAGTATATTTACTAAATAGTTAACTAAACGATACCCAAACTCAAATGATATAAAACAAATTTTCTAATATCCTTATATATTTTTAATTGAAGCTGTTACCGCAAAAAACAACAACATTTAAAACATTTAAGAAAAATGAAATAAAAAAAATACAATTAGGAAAAACTGAACGAAACATATTTTATTCATTGTGTAAACTGAGTTCTTAAAAAATGTTAATTGTATATGTGTATTATATTTTTAAAGAAACAAACACCATGGACCGTTACTCTTATTATAGAAGATTAACAAGTGGTTTGTGTGTCCATTATTACTCCAATTATTAAGAGTTCCAGTACCCGCTCTGTTATCAGTCCACTGGTTTAAGCGAGAACTGTATCACGTAACGCATATGTCGTAACGCCTATGACGTAAAGGGCACTAATGACGTCGTTAATGTCCATCAGCGAGTAACTAGGGTGTTGTTGACGTAACATTGGGTTAACTGTTGTGCAAACGTTTCCACTAATCGGAACGAATTAGGGGTCAATTGGGCTGTTGTGATGATAAACTGTTTATGGCCCAAGATTAGCAGTCTGCTAACATAGTTCGCACGCTCGCGTTTGCTGGTTCGAAGAAGAACGAAATAAGTCAAATTTTCAAAGTGGCTTCATGTTGTAATCCATAAGAAATTTTGAAATACTTTTGCCTTTGATGTTTATAATTGCGTTTGTTATGACATTTGACTGTTTAAAGGAAATACAGACGAAACAACATTTACCAAAATATCAAATACGACCCTTATTATAATGGATTGGAATATTTGCTATGCGCAATAGTGTATATACATGTATGTATCTGAAAACATAGCTATGACCTTTTTGCCGCGAACAACGAATGTTCAAACGGAATTAAACATTTAATCAGAACGTTGTCTCAACACAAAGACGAGTCATAGTATGTTGTATAATGTACTAAACAGATGAAGCATGATATCATTAGCAACTTGTCCGTTTTCAACCGTAGGACGGAATAAAACATGTTCAGGCCTTTAATTTATGGTTGATCACACCAAAGCCAGGCAACGTTGTTTACAGTTATTACAGTCTCATATTCCAATCGCCATTAATGCCAGTGCCGATACTATAAATTATTTATAAAGGTGCTTTCGCCAACAAACGGCGTTGCTATCTTTATTATTGTCAATGGAAAACATCTCTTTTATGATGACTATCAAGCTTCATAACTCTTTTAACATGCATGATCACCGTTTCTACGTGAATGTTTTCAAATGATGATGAAGTCATTGTGGTAATCTGCTATTTAGAACGTGATGAAATATTCATAACATGTTATATACGGCTCGAATAAAAAAAAACATTTATTTTTATTTTCTGCAGAACAGGAATCAAATACTTAACAAATCATTATCGAGAGTGTCATTAAGTCCGGGATTGCAACCGTAAATGAGTCTCTATGACATACCAACATGTCGCCAACTGTTGTCTGGTCCACTAGCTTTTCGAGTGGTCTTGTCGGTCGTTTTTTCATTTGGTTCTTTTGGATTGCTATCACATGTTGCAATCGGAA
>VMBQ01014914.1:0-13424 GCA_007657795.1 Dreissena rostriformis | reverse complement strand
AATGGTTGTTTTAGAGTGTCGGATGATAGGCAGAGACTTACCCTACTGAATGAAGATGACAAAAAGAGTGGATCGAGGTCCATTTCTCATGATTGGAATATATTTCTTCTGCAGGATCCTTTAGTTGCAGCACTACTGAGTCATATTCAGATAACAAATCGTTGTTGTCAAAAGAACGAAGATGCATACCGCATATGGCCTAGTAATTTCAATCCGGATGTGTTGCCCTTTGTTGCAAGCTTCTACAGAGCTGTTGTAGATCAGAATAAACCCGTTTTCAGAGACCGAAGTAACAGCATTCCATTCAGTAAAATTCTGATTCTTGGGAAAATGATTTTCACTAAGCATTTTCAAGCATTTTTCGACTTTTTGTTGAATGTACCGTTTGGAATAGATAGGACCGTTGTTGATGTTCCTGACGTTGTCTGTAATAATCTACGTTTGTTTAACAAAAACAAAACGTCAATTGTCGAACGTGCATTTATTTCCAAGACCGACGTACTAGTGCACTTCCTCCATCACATCAGTGATCCATATTGGACAAATAAAGAAACTGTTCGCAACAACTTGCTCGCCTGCACAATAATGGACGCAGATGAAAAGGTTAAACAATGTTTTCAAACCCTTCCATGCATTACAACCCAACCGTGTGGTAGATTACGATCAGTTTTAGACCTCGTCCACCCGCAATCGAAACTTACGAAGATGTTCTTTGACACGGATGAACGGTTTATCACTAAATGTGAAAAATTAAATGAGCCAAAGATATATGCCAAGCTTGTTGAATTTGGAATGAATTGTGAAAGTTTACCCCCTGATCTCATTTTTGACAGGTGCGCAAGTTTAGAAGCTTTATCAAAGAAATGTGTGAAGTGCACTAGAATTCGAATGGGATATTTGCTGAAATATTTGGCGGAATCTGACATTCCAAAGGCAACGTTTGACAAGCTCCAATGTTGTAGAATTCTACCCGTTTTACAAAAACCTTCCGACTGGCCTTTCACATGGAAGGCCGACACAAATGAAAACCATTTAGTTTGTGAGAGTGATATAAACTGTTCGAAACACAGAAGCAAAAAGAATGCAGTACTTGTGCTCGGTAAACCTGGTGGTTTGTTTAGACAGGACTGCTACTCTACTGTTGGATCTATTCATAGCATAGTAGATGAAAAGGATTGGATAAAGTCCACCTTACTTAAGAATCTCGGTGTTAGAGATAGTCGCCAGTTGACTATTCCAGTGATAATGGAACAATTAAATACAGTTGGTAATGAGTTTGAAGAAGGTAAATACACACGTGAAACTCATAAAATCGTCGACAACATATACAAAGCATTAGATGGTCTGACAAATAATATTCCAAAGGATACATTCCAAAATATGATTGCTTCTAACTTTAGTGCTACGCTTTTGAAACCCATTATCGAAGTCGATAAAACGTTGGTTTCCATAGACAAAGTAGCAAAGTGCTCGGTTCGATCATGTCCTCCTTACCTCTATGGGCTACCAGATGTATCTGTCTCACGCTGGAGAATTTTCGAAAAACTAGGCGTCAAGGAATGCTTCAGTGTTAGCGATATCATACATGTTTTAGAAATAAAAGCACATGAAAACAAACAAAACGTACACCTTAACATCAAAGACATTGTTAATATTTTAGAAAATTTAGTCCAATGCCTGAATCGAGAGAAGAAAACATATGACGATATAAAACAATATGAAGAATGCATTATTGCGCCTGACAGAGAGGGTCGTTTTCTTCCAACAAGTAAACTTGCGCTTGAAGATATTGAAATGCCAACGAAAACACGACTTTCTCTGTTGCATGATGATATTTCTCCTAGTCTTGGTAAGGCTATTGGAGTAAGATCAAAACGACTGCAACTTATAAGGCAACATACGCGTGCAATCCCGTTTGGGCAACGTGAAGAGCTAACAACACGCTTGAATAATTTACTAAAAGAGTATCCGCGTGATGAAACTATTATGAAAGAACTAATACAGAATGCTGATGACGCATGTGCACGTGAAATTCATTTTATAAAGTACTATGAAAACAAGAATGTTGGGAGATCGTTGGAACACGGAAATGGTCTTCAACCAGCGTTGTGCGTCTACAATGATAGCTGTTTCTCTGAGAAAGATTTTGAAGGGATTCAGAATTTGGGCATAGGAAGTAAAACTAACGATTCTTCAAAGACAGGCAAATTTGGAGTTGGATTCAATGCCGTTTATCACATAACGGACACACCTTCCTTTCTTACAAAGGGACCAGGACTTGGGGAACATGGTGATGTGTGCATTTTTGATCCATTATTCAAACATATTACAGACATTTCAGACGGTCAACCGGGTATTCGATATAATGTTGACGATTTGAAGGACGATTTTCCAGATACCACTATCGGTTTCCCGCCAATGCCTGGTACACGTGGTACTATGTTTCGTCTCCCACTGCGACAAGAGGAATCAGTGATAAGTAATGCGTGCCTTACAACCTTGGATGTTGACAGTATTCTTGATAGTTTTATCAATGTTATGCCCGACTGTTTGCATTTTCTCAAAAATATCAGGCAGATGAAAATTATAAAGTACGAAAATGGAGAGTATACAGAAGAATATAAAGTTGAGTCTGAATTGATAGATGGCGAAGACAATACACGGCGGGCTGATTTTTTTAATGCGGTGAACGAAGCAATAATTTCTAATGTGTCAAAAAAAGAAAACATTTTAATTGAACAACCATTCAATGTACTTTACAAGCTGCGAATACATGATACTAAAAATATTGACACGACATGGCTAGTTGTACATCAGTTTGGAGCAAACATTGATAGTGGAACACGATTAGATTCCATTCAAAACCTTCTAAGAAATGATGATCTCTCCCTTCTCCCAATCGGCGGCGTTTCATTGAAACTGTGTTCAGGAAACGTCAAAGATTTTATTGAAAGCTTTCTGAAACGTATAGAACAGGAAAAGGAGATTGCAAAACGCACAAAAACGTACGAAGGGGCCCATAAACCAAACGGCAATCTGACTTGGGACGTGACTGATGGAAAAGTATACTGTTTTCTTCCTCTTCCGGTGTTAACTGGACTTCCTTTAAATATCAACGGTCACTTTTCACTAGATAGAGCAAGGCGAGGACTCTGGGAGGAAGGTTATCGTATGGAATGGAATAGGTTTCTTCTTTCCACCGTTGTCACTGAAGCTACGATAAGCGCTTTGAACTTTCTGAAAGCATATTGGATTGATTGGAATATGGACCTATTTCTCAACGGGTGGTTCCTACGGAATTGCTTTCAAATATATTTCAGTCACTTTCCTAGACACGAATACACACAGCACAGTTATTGGCAGTTTTTCGTGGAAGAATTTTACCGTACGGTAATCGAACACCAAATACATCTCTTCCCATGTGTTTCAGAAACGCAAACAAAACAGGGTGAAAAACGCGATCAACGTTTTCGTATTGAATGGATACATTTGGCCACAAATCTGAAAAGCATTAAAGGAGCTGTTGTAGATACTTTGTGGAAAAAATGTTCCAGGGAACAAGAGCAATTAATAAAGAACACGTTAGGGGACATGTCCGTAAAAGTATCTTCAGTGAATCATGTTGTCGTTGAAACAATGAAAAAGGCAGGCCAAAAAAACATTCTGAAAACAGATCCATGGGTTGTGATGCAAATAGTTAAGGACAGAGTAAGTACTGTTAATTGTTGCCTTCAAGAAACTATAATAGGCAAAATTAACGTTGCAATTAGCATTTTGCGCTATATACTACATTATGATCGTTTTGACGACGAAATTAATGATCTACCGCTGTGCATAACGAATGAAAACTATTTGCATAAATACAGCAAAGAAAGCATTGTGTTTTGTAGTCAATATTGCGCCATATTACCAGGTTCGTCCGAGCTGTTTTTACACTACGACATTGTATCATTACTATATCGAGAGAAACTTTTTGAAGCCAAAGTATTGTTGCGCTTCACATTTGAAAAATTTGTGGAGTTATTGCCGTTGTCTTACAATCCAGAGATATTTTGCAATGGGGCGAACATAAAATGGAAATCCAGCGATCGTAGTCCTATCGAACCTAGTACTATTCGCCTGTTATGGAAATTCATTTTGGATGATTCCAAACGCTCTACGGCAGAAGAAAAAACAAAGGATGTCAATGTGTTCGAAAGAAATTTAGCAGCAATATCAGGATGGGCATTTTTGCCATCACAGTTTACTACACACGATGAATGTATTTACGAATTGATACCGATCGAGCGTGCGTACACTCTTCTGTCAGGTTCATATCATGCCGATATACGGCCTATTGCAGAAAAAGCCAAGATTGGAACATTGGATTCGAGCGTGTTCAAAGAAGAGACATCAATTGACAATGCAGTAATAAATGTATTGAAACGTTTAATAGCCTCACCATTCAATCCAGATCAAGTTCTTTTATGTGTCCACTATCACAAATCTAAACTGTTATCTTGCAATGTAACAAGTGATGAAGCGTTTAAATTTTTACGTGTTTTCGATCAAAGTACAGACATCCTCACAATGAAACTAAAAGAACGGGCAAAAATCCTTCTTCGAGAACTTCCTTTGTATGAAACAATGCAACGAGGATCGTTCGTCAGTCTCGATGAAATGGTAGACGTTGTCGTGTCAAGCAGTAAAATGCCACCAGCAGGCTTAAATGACTGGGCGCATAGTCTAGGAAAAGTGGTTGTAGTGGAAAACATTCATTTGAAAGATCTGTACCAATTACTCGAATTACCACACAAAAACGACTTAGATTTGTATGTCCGAAATATTTTTCCAAACATGACTCATATGCCACGACAATATTGGTTGGCTCATATCGTATATGTGAAAGATCATATGTTGTTGACTCAATTGGGAAAGCATTTTTCCAAAATGCAACACCGATTAATTGAGTTGGTAAAAAATCTTCCCTTCATAGACATTGGAGGCCAATATTATTGTGCGCATGAACTGTATGACAAGTCTCACCCCGTATTTGCTGCAATGGAAGATCAATTTTTACCTGCGCATTTCATGACCAGAAGTTGGAAGGATTTTATGGAAATTATCGGGTTGAACATTAGCCCTACAGGCGTCATGATGCTGGACTATGCTGAGCGAATCGCGCGAAGTGGTGCTATGGGTGTAAATGAAGATTTAATCGCCGCTTCTGAAGTGATTGTGTCTTGTTTATTTGGAGATTTTGATGACGAGTTTGATGATCATGTTTTTAGCAGTATTAAATGTATCAAGTTTGTGGTACCATATACGATTTCGTCTGAAATGGAAAATATTTTTCGAGCATATTGTTCGAACCATTTTTTCATCTGTTTTGAGGGATCGTGTAGTTGTACTTCTGCGGATATTTGCTGGACAAGCTCTTCCATCGTCAAACGAGATCCAGTTATGAAACTAATGAACTTGTTAAAGATAACTCAACGACCTAAAGTCGATTCTGTGATAAAACATTGTCAGAATATTTGTAGTGTTTTCGAAGATGATTTTAAGAGCGAACAAACCCAACACCAAAATAAGGTATTTTACATGGAAAGTATATTCAGATTTCTGGAGCGTAATATGAATCAAATAAACACGAGAGTTTTGGAAAGCATTCCAGTCATTTTGATACCGGAAGAAGCCATGGTCAAAGCGTCAAATGTATTTGTCTCAGCACCAGATAGAGCAGAACTTCGACCATATTTATACAAAGTACCACAGCAATTTCAGCGTTATGTAGAGTTGTTCAAGAGACTTGGTGCATCAACTGAGCCAACATGTCTGCAGTATGCCACTGTTTTGAGAATAATAAAAGACCAATTCGTCAACACTGAGCCTCCTGCTAATGTATTGGATGTAGTTTCCAAAGCTATTCAATATTTTTTCGAAATTATTTCTAGCAAAACTGGAGAGGTTCGAACACACTTGGAAAGCATGACGCATCTGTACTTACCAAACCAGAAAAGAATTCTAATAAAGTCATGTGAATTAACTGTATCGGATAACGACATGTATAGACAGGAATTGGAAGAAAAGTGCCAGTTGAATACTTTTCTAGGTTTTACTGAGTTAAACATTCGTTTTACGCATTTGATGGACCCATTTGAACTTCTCCCCATAGCACTGAAGCCACGTTTACTTACGAATGATGTTGAAGAAGAGATTTCCAAAGATATCATAGAAGTGAACAGTGAAGAGGCAGACCATGTTCAAAATTTTGTATGTTCAGACCAGTTGTTTGAAGGACTGTGCAGATTAGTAAAGCATGATGAAGTACAGCATAACTTCGATGATGACTTACAATATATGCTGTTAAATATTGAGATTAAAGAGGTATCGGGATTAACAATTTCGTTACGTTACAAAGGTCATATTGTAGAAGGTGTTGAGATTGAAAACGAGTATCACTTACAAAAAAAGTCAAGGGTTGACTCGGAGTCGGGCAATGAAAGTGTATATTACAGTCTTTGTTACCAAACAGAGAATTCAGAAAGTACTGGAAATATGAATAGTGCCTTAAGGGCAGGTTTAATGTACCTTATGGAAACGTGCACACAGAAACAATTATCGAGAGAATCGCTTTTGCTGTTACAACAGATTTTAGACTTAAATAGAGAACCCGATAAAATTAGTCGATTTTTAGACAGAAAACACATACGAAAATTAGAAAATATTTCAAAAAGAAATGTGGTATTTCCAACTCCTGGTACCTATGTGGAAGACAGATTTTACCGATTTATGGTTCAGCAGATAACACCGTTTAGAGTACACGAGTATAAATATGTTGCTTTAGAAATCGAAAACGATGAAAATGACGACAGTGCAAATACGGTCCGTTTCATATATGCACATATCACGGAGGCAATGCCGTCGGACCATTTTTCAACGTTGAATTTAAGCTATTTGGTCAACCCTGGATATAGCCGTGGAGGAACTATTGTGGTGCCGATATTTCGACTCTTTAAATTCATACCCTTAACTACAGTGACCAGCCAGGAAGTTGTTGAATATGACTCGGAACCTATTTCATCAATTCCGTTTGATACAAACTGTCAGCGTATTATGGACGAGCTACAAGAAGCTTTTGACAACTTTAACATTCAAGACAGAAAACGAATTATCCGGCGCATGCTGTTGAGATGGCACCCAGATAGAAATCCTGACCATGAAGAGTATTCAAAGCGTGTCTTCTATTTCATTCAGAACTGCATTCTTAGACTCGAACGTAGCGAACAACTAAATCTCCAACCGGAGCCGCATGAACCAGACATGCGCGGTTCACGATACTGGAACGTTTTCGTAGATGCAACTAATAAAGGGCAGTTACACACAAGAGGTTACCAAGAAAATCTAGAAGAGTTTAATATGTTCAATAGAAGAGGACCTCAAAAGCTCTCTGAGTGTTCTCCCGTTTCTAGCCCAGGGGAATATAGACGCTGGATAAGACAAGCTAAACTTGACTTTCAAACTGGCCAATCTCACTTGAACTGCGCTGAAAACCACCCAGACACTTATAACTGGATATGTTATAATTGCCATCAGGTAATTACTAATTTATATATTTTTGTTTTGTTATTCCCTAACAAGCAACGTTTATGGAAGGTATATTGGACTCTATATGTCAGTCGGTCTGTCGGTCGGTCGTTCAATCAGTTATTGAGCGTTATACGTTTGTGGAGCGAACTACTTCAACATTTATCTAATCATCCACTTGAAACTGTAAACATGAAGTGTAGATATGCAGGACACTTTATACCCAATGATCAAAACATTTCTTAGTTATTTGTCCTTGAACGTAGAAGATAAATTGATGCGGGGAATTAATCGCGTTTGTGACAATGGTCTAGTTAATACATGCCTGTCAATCACTTGACATTGTTTGAAACGCATTGTGTAAGAGAAGGGAAGTTTTTACTGATTTACATACACTCCCATTTTTTAAATTAATTTATGAATCATGTCATTAATTGTAGTTTTAGTTGTTCTTGAATTGTTTGATTCTAAAGCCAATCTTAAAACGGATTCTGTAATTTAGATTTGACCTTGTCCGGTCTTCGGTTTGGTGAAGTACGTAACTCAAAATAGCTCAAGGCAATATGGATAATACTTGACAAAGTATGTACGTGTTTGCTTGGGTATTTTGGGGCAGTTTATTCTGGTCACAACGAAGATTGAGCCATTTATTGTACCAAAACGAACGATATTGAAATTATTTTCCACCTCTGTTAAAAATACTACTGCACGAGATATGCAACTGTATAAAAATAAAAATGATCTTATATTCGTTTGGACCTGGCTATCTTGGTGCGAGGTTTTCTGAAATCAGTAGAGATGTTTCCGTGCTTGAGCAAAAACATACAACACTTTGTTTAAGACTCAAGTCGTATGTATTTCAAAATGTTTTTTTCGGACTGATTGATGAAACTGCACAAATGTATTAATCCGCGTGTGAACTTTAAAAGCATCGTACTTCGACACAATAAAGTAATCTGGATTAATGCTTGTACAACTGGGTATATTTGTTTAGTTTGAGATTTCGCGACAAAATAGAAATGTGGGGACTTGTGGACACATGTCTCGGTGATATCCGAACATCTCCCAAACATACTATTAGATTACATTTTGTATTTAGTAGATTATCAACTTTAACATCATATCAAAGTATATACCCGATCTACGTTGATAATAAAGTTAAATTTTATAACGAATAGTGGTAGTTACATTTTACGTAATATACAGGCTTGTTAACGTTTACGGTCTTGTAATATTCAGGCTTGCGAGAAGGCTCTGAAAGCTGCGTGGTTTCTGAAAGATGCCAACAAATGCCGTATGCGGGATCATAGTCTTGAAAGGATTGCAGAAGGATTGGACGTCGAAATTGTTCGCACGGTAATGGTATTAATTATTGAAATAGACTAAACGTTTACACTAAATGATGCATGTTATAAAAAAATAAAAAACATATACAACTAAAAAACCGGACCTTTTTGCGATATTCATATGTACAAGAAACCTTCGAATAACTGACTCAATATATTGTTGTAAAAAATGGAGTTTCAAATCATATATAGTTATTTATAAACATTTAGAATAAAACCCCTTTTCACATCAAGCTAGCATCAGAGCAACTAACTTCAT
Organism: Dreissena rostriformis; assembly: GCA_007657795.1. Taxonomy (NCBI): domain Eukaryota; kingdom Metazoa; phylum Mollusca; class Bivalvia; order Myida; family Dreissenidae; genus Dreissena; species Dreissena rostriformis. The sequence goes on along the minus strand of VMBQ01014914.1, from coordinate 4,253 downwards.
TACATGTCTTCAGGTAACTGAATTTGAGGACCGGCTCAGTCTTCAAGGACCAGCCAATTTCAGACTCCGTTATCCGGATAGTGTAAACAGTTGTCAGATCCCGTCCGAGGTGTTCAGTAAGGAAGACGCGGAGTATGCTGTTACAACTGCCAAGACGATATTGGACCTAATTGAGGAATTAATCCGATAAATTGAAAACTTACATTGTGCGGTAAAATTGTGTATGCTTATAATAAACAGACAATCTACGTAGTGAAAAATAATTGCAAAGGAGCAGTATTAAGGATTTTTTGTACATTTTGTATATAATTTTTCTTCTTAGATATAAGCATTTAAAAGGATTTTTGTAATAATTTTTTTACAGTTCAGGATTGTAGTAAAAATGTGCATTTCGTCGGTAGTTGTCGTCGGCGGTATGACCCAATTAACTGTTGCATATAAACGTGTTCATTTGAAGATTTGTCCACTGAGTCATTGTGTACGAATTGTCTATGTAAAATCTAGTTGTTTGAAAATTCATATGATTCATAAATAACTTGTATCCGTAACCACAGGCCGACATTTGACTAAACGTTATTGTGGTTGTGCATTTCTCAGAATCATCATATTATTGGAAGTTGATTTTGAGTTCTTTTCATGCCTCTGAGATATGTGTTTATGGTTCAAACACCAGCGCTAGTTACTTGTGATTGTAAACATTTTTTAAATGTGCTAGTTCAGTTATTCTGTGAAAATTCTTGCTTGCATACTTTGATTGTGTACTTCATGTATTAATTATGTATTTGTTTGATGTACATTTAAAGGTTCTTCTGTCAGAGACTATGATTTATGTTTAGAAATAAGATCATTTGATAGTTATATTAAAATGCACTAAACAATTAATAAAAATGTCGTTGACAAGTCCTGAAATTGTACATGTCTGTGTTAAAACTAGTTTATGAGACGTACGCAACCACGCGTGTTTATTTGTAAATATTACAAACATTTTTATTATAATTTCTATGGAGTTTTGATTGTTAAAATGACGTGAAATTTGTGTAATATATTTATGTTTTCACTGTTTCTATGCTTGAAATATGTGTAAAAAGAATTGTTAAAATAATTTGAGTTTAAAATTAATTTTAAAGTAAATAGAAATAATATGTTGTTGTACATATGTTTTTGTCGGAATTGAAATGTGTAAATTTGTCAGATATGTTTGTATAAGTTTTTATTACTTGAATAACCTGGACTATGTGTAAATAAATCAAATATATGTTCATTGTTTACATGCTGTAAATGTGTGTATATAGAATTGTACAAAAAATGGTTTATAAGTATTGAACAGTCATACAAAGCAGTTTGTTGTTGGATATACTTTGAGGATCTATATGTAGTTACAAAACTAGGAAGACATTGTAACCGTTACGGATGAATATAATAATACTGTAAAACGCAGTGTTAATAATTTGCATTCAGCCTATTAGGTTGAATTTCTTAATGTTGACATAAAGTTTATATGTTCATGAACAATTATGTACTTGAAATTATTTTTGTTTGTTTTTGTGTTTCCAACTTAATGAGATGTATATCCTTTATACTTGTGGATATGTCCGTGAATCAGAAGTGGTAAATCTAATATTGTTTAATAGGGTCTTGAGTTATGCCATTTTGCAAGCAGTATCATACGTTAATTAACATAAATATTATATTATTGGTTCGCATTGAGTGGTCGCTGTATTCTATGTCTACAATTGTTAACTTATACTATGAACTATGTGGTTTATTAAAGTTATGATTTACTTTTCAGTATGACCAGTGTATGTGGAACTTGAAAAAAAACTGTATAAATTGTATTGGCGTGTGAAGTTGGTAAATGTTCATTATGAATCTTTTCAACAAATTGAAATTTAGTATTTTTCTCATGGTGTATAACATTTTGTGTTTCGTATAAGTTTGCAAGTAATTTCAGAGTTATTGTGGAATTGTGTTTTATGTTTTAGCTGCACCAACTATACTTGCTTATTGTTTAATTCGATATAAAGTAAACGTTACTGGTAGAATAACATAATCTCTGGAAAAAATGTTCACTTATAGCTTGAAATCGTCGTCATACGTGCTTGGAAATTACATATTACTAGGGTACAAGAGATTTCAATTGTTGTCTCCGTAACATGCGTAAACTAATACTGTAGGCAAAATCTACAAATTAACCTTATGTAAATATTGGAGGTCGGTGTGATCATTGTTTTTACCCAAAGGGGACTAAAGAGGTTGCCATTTAACTAAAATCAAATAATAATCTATACTGAAATAACTTTAAAAATAACTGAAAAAAATGTACTGAAGTCTCAAGTTTGTTTTTAAATTTAGTATACACATGACAAGCAATATTCGATATATGCGAACCCTTTTCTCTCGAGATGTCAAAGTCTATAGATTTCTGAAAAAAACAAAAAAAACAAACAATATTTAATTAAATACTAATGTGGCATATGGACATTTGTTCTGATTATGAAACTTTTGCACATGTAAGGATAAAAGAACATGTGTGGATTATTCATGACGTGTTTATGATAAGTGATTTAACCTGCAGATGACTCTTGTGTTGATTGCAATACTGTTAGATTCGTGTAATAGTTCAATGTTATATATGTTAATATAAATCATAATGTTAGTTATGCAATTTAATATGGCTTCATATTTGCGTAGCTTCTTTACATGCTTTAAATATTACATGATGAATATGATTTGCTGACAATCAATTTTTAGGTTTAATGATTTTTTTTTTAAATGATTGAAGAAAATTATAAGAAGGCAATTATTTTTAATGTAAGAAAACAATATTATTAAAATTACTTCTTAATGTATGTTTTCTATTACCAAAATGTTAGATTTACGTGTGTTTGATTTGTGGTATTAAATGCATGTAAGAGTTGTAAAACGTTTTAATTAATTGTTATGTCCCCCAGTCTATACTGGGGGACATATTGTTTTTGCCCTGTCTGTTGGTTTGTTGGCTTGTTTGTTTGCGTCAAGCTTTAACATTGGTCATAACTTTTGCAATATTGAAGATAGCAACTTGATATTTGGCATGTATGTGTATCTCATGGAGCTGCACATTTTGAGTGGTGTAAGGTCAAGGTGAAGGTCATCCTTCAATGTCAAAGGTCAAATATATGGAGGACATAGTGTTTCACAAACGCATCTTATTATTTTATGTGTTTTTCATTATAATATTATTTTTGCGTATGTATAACCCGAACGGAGGAGGACAAGTTTATGTATATTATAAATTTGATATATTTAAACGTGTTTTTCTGTTTAAATATTTTTACTAAAATATATCTTGTATGCCTAACACCAATTATAAAATGAGTAAATATCACACATTTATATAATGTGTTAATATAATAATAGTATAACTCATTTTTAGAAATGACAAAAGAAGACGATTTAATATTTTATTAGATGTAATTTATGAATGTCATATGTTTTGTGTTGATTTGTGTTGAATAATTTTTCTTTTAAAAATACAAGTGTGCATTCCATTATATAAATCAACATTGTCTAGACATTCAAGACTGTGATTTCTTAGCTCATTTCGGCACAACGTTTTCACTGTGAGCTTTTGTGATCGCCTTTTGATAACACTGAATAGATTATATTTCATGCCCATTCGTTATGACAGTTGGCCAGAACATATAGCCAAATAATATCTAGGCAAAGTCCGAAACTTGTGTAGTTAGTAACAGACATCCGTTCCCTATGTAAGATTAAAGACAAAGCTTGTAAACACGCCATATTTCAAATTAATTCCCTGATCTTCATGAAATTTGTTCAGAACAGTTGCCAAAAATTATATTTCGACCGAAACATGGTCAAGTGGGGGTCAATTTGTATAATTTTATATAAGTCAAATTTACTCCCAATATTAATGAACCTTGGTCAGAACATTTGTCTCTATGATATATCGGTCGAGCTAATGACTGGGGCATGTGGGGTAAAAACTAGGTTAATATTCTAAAGTTAAGAAAATGCATGGTTGCATTCTATACATTTATAGGCAAATCTTCGTTCAACTTCGACAGAAACTTTATCTTATTTAGACCGAACTTCAAACTTGGTTACTTGTTAACCACATTACTACTATATCAAAAGAATATGCAGATAACTAAAACAATACACTTAGATAAGTGGCCTATGGCTCTCAGAGCCCTCTTTCTTATTTTCTTGCGTTGGTTTTTGTACAAACTAACTTCGTAAATTATATT
>VMBQ01014913.1:0-13946 GCA_007657795.1 Dreissena rostriformis | reverse complement strand
CTGGAGTGTATATGTTTGCAGTTCAGTACTGTCCTTCAACGAACCAATGGGGATGTCTACAGATTGTGAAAGATGGATCCTCTTTACAAAGTTCCGTTAGCATGGGACCCAACATAGCCTGTACCAATATGCAAGCGTTTGCTACAGTTACTGTCGGTGAGCAAGTCTGGGTGAGGTCTAGTGGATATGCTGGAACTTGTTATTTACATGAAAACCTTGATTATTATGTGTCGTCTTTTGCAGGAGTTCTGATACACACATAACTGGAATGTCTTCAAGTGTACTCATAAACCATAATATTGGGTAAAACCTTTTAACGTTTGAGCAGTTTAATGATGACATTAAGATGTTCGAAAATAAAATAATTGGGCCGACATTATGTTGGTTTTAGAGTGTAGAAGCATGCAAGCGTTTGCCACAGTTGCAGTTGGTGAACAAGTTTTGGTGAGCAATAATGGATATTGCTTGGCTAGTTATTTAGATGAGTCAAAGCCATATTATGCGTCATCTTTTGCGGGAGTCCTGATACACACATAACTGGAATGTCTTCATGTGTACACATAATAGTTCGTAAAAACTGTTCACGTTTATGACGTTTTATTATCACATATAGGTGATCGATTATAAAATAATATTGCCGACAATATGTTTGTTTTACTCACAATATCATACCCGATTCACATGCATACTCCTATGTAGTTTTTGTAATCGGAATATATTTTAACTCTTAATAAATCCTTTATTCCATTAATGTTCGCATTGTTTTTAAGCGATATGTGTGTTATGCGGATAATTATTTTCTGCATATTCAACTAAATAATACAATACAACAAAGTACGTTAGATACATTTGTAAAATAAATTCAGGAATGATCGTAACACAAACATGAGTGTAGCATATGTCGAGGTTGAAAAGACAGCTACGACAAAAATACTATATGGGGGTAACACCTGGATATGCATAATAAATAACAACTTTGCCGAAAACTGCTTGCCTTGCGTTGATAAATCTATACCGACCGAGTTATTCAAACGGTGAGATTATCCTAACTTAATTTCCATTGTGTCCAATTACAAAACGGTGAGCGTTCAAGGCTTCTTTCTTGCTGTTTGTTACTTGCAAGCCTTGTATTTATTTAAAGATGAAGTTTTCACCTATTCAACAATTGTAATATGAAAGATAAGCTTTGGTACTTTTTATACAGAGCACCTCGCCTGAATGAAACCGACAGAAAGCACAGTCTCGGTAATGAAATATTAACAAACGATTATTAAAACATTATACGCACCCAAAAGTTCTTCTTTTAACTAAGTTACCACTCAAATGCACTCATTTTACAGGCGCACACATGATCTATGCAATTAATACAAATGGCATATCTACAATTGCTTTTTAACGGAAGAGAAAGGGTACCTTAGCACTAAATTTATAACGAAACGATCAATTGTATTTGTTACAGAACCAGAACGAGATCCGGGATTCATCAAATTAATCTTAAACTCCCCCACCGCAATTGTCAAATGATTACTTTTCAATTTTTCAAAAGTACACACAACGTGCTGGTTTGAAAATCACAAACAAACGTACCCACACTTTTGTTAAAACTATTTAAATCTCTTAATGAGACTTCAATAAGCGATGATTGGCATTTCTGTAAGTTAACTTAAATATGATCGTTAGATGTGGAGCGACACCTGTGTATTTGTGTAAATTTGCACTTAATAAAGACGAGATAAAACAATTTTTATTAAGCTAATTTGACGTATTTTTAACAAATGCGAAATTCTTTAGTTGTAACTTAGGTTTAACCAAGCCCCTGAAGGTATCTCTGACATCTTTTTGACCAGCTGACACGCATAACGATAGCGTATAGCCTTCTCTACGTAGTCATTTAAGTTAAGGAGCCAAACTTTTGAACGGATGATTCTCTTCCTTTGTGTTATACCTTGGTTTTCTTAAAGTGCTATCTGCAGGGATCGTTTTCTGAGAGATTTGGGCAGAACAGTTTTATTTTCTCTCAGCAATATAAATTGTTGTGTACTGTTAATTTTCGTCTGTAAAATTTATCAGTGTCATGTGTTCTTCAGTATCGATGTAAGGATCTCTTAGATATTTCTATTCATGTCATGTACCAGTGTATGTGTATCCGTTTACCTGTCTCATTGTTTTGTAATGCGATGTCACTATCTTAACGCATTTATGCCTAGCATATACAAAAAAGGCCTAGGCAAACAGCGTAGACCCAGATGATACGCCGCATAATGCGGTCTCTCATCAGGGTCTACGCTGTTTGCTTAAATTAATTTCTGCGATAAATATTCTGAAAATAGAAATAACTATATCAGACATCTCTAATTTTGGAAATAAATTGATCCAATTTAGAAGTATGAGAGACTCCACTAGGCATAAATGGGTTAACTTCATCTTACGTCATAACTTTCAATTCAAAGTTTCGAAGTTGATTGGCAATCCGGCATTCTGCATTTGGCCAAGTACATATATGTGTCGTGTTCTGAGATAACTGGGAATAATGCTTGTGCGTAAATTGTTATCCCAGATTAGCCTGTGCAGTCCGCACAGGCTAATCCGGGACGACACTTTCCGCCTAACTGGATTTTCGCTAAGAAGTGACATCATTTAAACGAAAAATTCCATAAAAGCGGAAATTGTCGTCCCTGATTAGCCTGTGCGGACAGGCTAATCTGGGATGACAATGTACGCACAAGCATTATGCCCAGTTTTCTCAGAACACGACACATATATACAAAAGAAATATGGCAAAGACAGGTAATTGAACAATATAACGATTTTCCGATGAACACATATGGCGATCAATACAAAAAGTATGAAATATTATTTAATACAGTTACATGTGTAAGAATGCAAGTATACAGCAGCTAGACAAATAACCTTCTCACATCTAAGTTTGAAAGCTCAAAACGTTTTGCAATGTTTTTTTAGCTAAAGAACATTAGTGCAAAACAGCATTGATATGTATTTACTTATGGTAAGGCTTGATGTCCTGATATTATACGCAATCGGTTTATAATAGACAACAGAATAAGTAGTGATATTCTGATTCACAAACGTTCTCGTTTCAAAGTGTACAGGTGCGTTCTTCTAGTGATAACCTTATTATATTATATCCGCCAACTTCTACAACAAGGCAAGGCGAACTTACTCGTTTTTGGATTCTTGACTTATCATTAGATATGCAATCAAGGTATTTGCCATATTCGAAGCTTTTTTTAAACTTTAAATAGAATTCCGTTTGGGTTGTGAAGCTAATGTATCATTCCATTCTTGAACACATTGATATTATATTATTTGAATTACCATGAATGCAATGTCGCACGTTAATTTATGCGTATAAAGCATATCGCCCAAGCCAAGGTTGCATTTAGTTGATTTCAAAGCATGACACAATAGGTTATTTTTCGTAAAAATCAAATTTGTTAAAATATTCATCTGTTCCATAAACACTGTGTATACTTATGAATTGTGGTTATTTATTTGCATGAAACGGGTAGAGGGAATCTACCGAATACAATAAGTTCAGTATAGTTAGAAGTGGATTGTTTTCCAAAAAGCATTTTTTTTTTTTTACAAAATATGTAACGTACATTTTCAATATCAGAGTTGTCATAAATGCCCCAAACTTCAGAACCACAGAGTATGATTGGGGTTTGGTTTTGGCATCTTATTTGACACGGCTAAAATAGAAAATAAGATTATGATCTGTTTTAAGCGCTTGTTCATTTAAAAACATATATACATATTTCAATAAACGTCGGTAATTTAATACACTCTTGATCGGATGTCTTTACATGTAGTCCGACTGATTGTCTTTCCCTGGTCCGTATCAGGCTGTATAGTTATAAGGTTAAAAAAAACCTTAGCGTTTGACTATGAGCAGCTGTTGTTTCCTTTGCTATATACTTTTTCAATATTGTAAATATGAACAAACACAGTATCCATTGTATATTTTAAACACAAAATACGGAATATAAATATGAAACAGTGATATAGGCAACACTTTATAGACCGAATAACACACTGTTCGTAACAATACTTTTGTATTCAACGTTATTTGATATGTTGTAATTGACATATTACAATGTCAAATTGACCACATCGACAACACAGTATCAAATAATGTTCAAACGTTTGGTAGGATGGTATGATATCAATGTATCAGAGACCAACACGTACATCATCGCACCAACGAACGTCGCTAAACCATACGGGTACTCAAACAGGAATGGACAGATTTGATGCCCGGTATGCAGCCACGCCATCGAATACAGGTTTGCGCACAAGATGTACCGCGCCAGGATGATCCCACACCTCTGCAAGGACATTCCGTTTTTCACGATCTCCACGTGGGCGAATCTGTTTGGCACCATGCAGTATTGGAGTATGAAATTTTAGGTGCCGTCAACGGGAGAAATATATTTAAAGACGTCACCGTCGTTGATTAGTAAGTTTTTAAACTTCACGTCATCATTTGCCAAACGGATTTAATTGGAGGGAGCTCTGATCTGAACGAGAATAGTCGGGATTGCAAACTCTGCAAGTCAATTGGAATGGAGATTCAATAAATAAGCGTTTTGTTTTTACTAGACCGACTTGGAAAATGCAAACCCTCAACTTAATAATTAATCATTTAAACATGAACATGACACAGGACATCACACTGGGTTTGTACCAAAACAAACGTATTAGATTTGACATTAATGGCGGCACATTTTTGTGCATCTAGGATACTGATTTATATCGTTCTCGATGCTCTCGCATTGGCAATGAAGCAGAGGACATGTGGTTATCACATTGTACGTCGCGTCTCCTGATGCCACATCGCGCGAGGTACTATATAACGACCACGTACTGCATCGAAAATATGACTGACGATAAATATAAGTGGATATAATCCATTATAATGGATTACACTTGTTTGCTTAAAGCCACACACCTTGAAATAAAGTACATGTTAATCAATACATATAAATGCAATTTGAAAGTGTGCAAAATATTCATTAAATCTGTAGCCTAGTTAGCAAGCAATTAATTTTTTTTCAACCGGTAATTACCGCTTTTTAAACCGAAAGTAGGATTTCAATATTATACGTCCATTTCGACAAACGCGATTATTTTTAAGTTTTAAATAGCAAAAAAAAACGGATTAATACCTTGTAACCAACAGATATATTCTTATTGGCATAGATAAAATTAAATCTTTAACCTAGTTAGCATGTAATTTATTATTTTTTAAACGGTACAGCTTTTAAAAACGAAAGTAGGATTTCTAGACGTATACGTCCATTTCCACAAACGCGATTATTTTTAAGTTTTAAAGCGCAAAAAGACGGATTTCTACCTTGTAACCACCAGATATATTCTAATTGGCATAGATAAAATATGTTTCTTCTTTATTCTTTAATTAACTATGCCAAATAAGGTGTGTGGCTTTAAGCAAAGATATTTAGCTTAATGGACATATTAAACGACATGTGTGTTTTAACAACATCGTAATGTTTGCGACAAAACGAAGTAATTAATTAATAGAAATCAAATATGTAACCTTTGAATTTTAAAGATAAATGGTCTAATCAATGCGTATTGACGCAAAAAAAAGCAAAAAAAAAACAAAAAAACAACACAATTATAATGGTTAACAAAGTGAATACACCATTGACAATTGGTAAAACAAAATTGCAATCAAAATAACACGCGTGTTTATAAAAAATAACGAAAAACAATTTCATCACTTGAAGAAAACCCCAACCGCCTCCATATAGATAGTCTGCAATTTGGTCGTTACAACATGAACAAAAACAACATGTCATTAGTTGTGTCGTCCTCGTAAATATCCGGTTTTTAAATAACTTTAAACAGAAAATTGACCAATTTGGACTGATCGTGCGGATATATGCATCAACATAACACTTTATTACACGAATGTCGGTCATGTCAGACTGCACGTGGTATCAATTAACTGTCCCTTGGTCGGTCATGTGAGACTGCACGTGGTATCAATTAACTGTCCCATGGAATCGGCATTGTAGACAGCAGCGATGTGATTGTTTTATAATTGTATAAGAAATATATAAATAGTAAGTATTTGTAACCTAACCTGTGTAACGCATAATCGTGTGTGAATGTCAGAGTTTATTTACATGTCATCGCCGAGTCTTCACGACTATCTTATGTGCTGACCTAACCCTGTGACCGTTCAGAGGAAAATATTTAATTTTGAGCCAAAGTAGGTCAAATTTACCCCGGCTTCCCAGGTATTCGCCAAAGAAATAATTTTGATCCGATAAACCAGTGCACGATGGCCAATGAGACCTTAATGTGCACTGGTTACGCTTAATCATCATCAACTTCCGTGTATATTCCTTCTGTGTTCATTCAACATCGGATAAACATTAAGTATTGTTTTATCTATCCACCAACGCGGTTATTTGCCAGCTTTGACGAAATGTGTTTTATTTCAAAATCATCAACATCAAAGCAAGTTTTCATAATTAAAGGCGTATGACGAATACCAATGTTATTTGTTAAACAAGCAAACAAGCAAGTAAAATCCGTGTTAGGTGTAATAAATGATTTTGTTATAACGTTAATTCGTGTTTCGCCTAGCAACTCTATTTCGACAATGACTTGGCTAGATTACAGTAAAACTATATAAGTAATTTTGAGTCTGCGTAGCTTGATTAAAGAGACTGTCGAGTTTAAAGATCGAGTCATGGCTTACCATCTCATTAAAGGTGTGTTTAAAAGGTTTATAAAACGATTAACATGAATTGATATCATATTTAAGGAATATAAGTGGGGATAAATATTTGTAAAAGTGTAGTTTAAGATTCGTTTTCAATAGCATAATGGCATACATAGTTTACATAATAAATACACATGACATGTTTATGCTCATGCTATTGCGATTATATAGATCTTCCAGAATTGATTGAGCTAATACAGTTTTATTGATAGTGTGCTTGATACACGTATCTGTTTCAGGTTTCTCCTTCGTATTCGTGTTAACAAGCTGCACTTCGTCAGGTAAGTGAATTGTGAATGATTTAATATGTGTTTAATTTGCCAACGTGTTTGTTTTTCTATGTAAATAACTGCTTCATTAGTTAATCATCTCTAACCCTTTTCAGGTTTTCTGCTTGACACGACCCCTACATATGGTGAGTTAATGGTAAAGAATATGTTGTATCAACAGAAGTCATACCATATGTATTTTAGTTAACAGCTTGCAATTTAAATGAGATAATTGTATCATGTAACACAATAAAAATGGTGGAATAATACTTTAAGTTAAGCAAAACCTATATACAATCGTATGCACTATGCGTATAATTATAACACTGAGATCATTTTTAAACGTAGTTCTACTGAATGCGCTGTACGTTCACTACCTATGTTTTATCATGTATAGCATGCGTTGACCAGCAACCGACCTGCGATGTCTTCAATTCATCATTCGCCGTTTGCAAAGACCTTCATCATGCTTATCAGATATGTCGAAAGTTTTGTGGATTATGCAACGTTGGTTCGTATCTAAAAACGCATAAGTTAATTACAAGAAAGTCATATTATAACAGTGATATGTTTGAAATATGGGTTTGTTGAACAATCAAAGGATCTATTTTAAACCAGTCATAACTAGGGCCACTCCTTAATTAGAAAATGTAAGTCGTATTAATCACTTAGAAATATTTGTTTTAACGCGTTGAGATTTGTTATTAAGGTGATTTAATACGTAAATTCAACTCATATCACACTCGTCGTATTTGAACCACTTAATTGAACCTCACGTGATGTATTTGTCTCCAGAATACTATAGATATAAATCAAAACTGCACGTGTTGGCATCATGTAACACAACAACGTGTATGTGGTAAATGCGAACCTATATAATGAACACTCGTTTATAATGTTGTTCATAGTTCACGGCGGATGGTCGGTGTTGAGCGCTTGGGGTGTGTGTGACGTCACATGTGACAACGGCACCATGACGAGGACCAGACAGTGCAACAACCCACAACCTCTCAATGGGGAAGAGGATTGCCAGGGGCCTTCAAAAAACAATGGAGAATGTCTGCTCAACAGATGTCCAAGTAAGGCGAATCTAGCGGTCGTGCGATGAGTCAAAACATCATACACAACATAAACAATCCACATTAAACACAAATGATCTTAACATGTAAAAATTGAATGTTATTGTTTTTCGAACACAATTCACTTCTCATTTTAGATTGTGTCATGATATAACAGATCGCATTTTACACAATTTCTTACATAAGCAAATCTGAGGCTTATGGTGTATCTTAATAAATGGTGATATGGGTCAATACGTCATACACAATTCCTTCACAAAGACTATCGTATAAATTGTTTTTGTTTTTAAATTACAATTCACTTAACATCTTAATGTGTGTCATGATGATATATCGCATTGTACACACTGAATTAAATTATCAAATCTGAAGCTTTTGGTGTAACTTAGTGAATGTTAATAGAGTTATGTAATATATAGCCCATGGGGGATGGAGCGCGTGGAATGCATGGGGGTCGTGCAGCGTCACGTGCGGATTGGGTCTGCGGAGTCGTGACCGAGCGTGTGATAATCCGTGGCCTTCAAGTGACGGAAACCACTGCTTTGGAGACAACATCAACTACGAGATCTGCTCAGAGCGTGTTTGTGCAAGTAAATAACATTGTGTTTTCCAAAGTTAGTTAAAAGTAAGCACATATTCAAGTTAATTTGCATCTTAGTCATGGCTGACGCTTTGGTGAACTAACTATTTGAAACCATCTTTTTAAAATTGTTCGTTTGGGATAACCCGATTGACTCTCCTAATGTAGCCGGCCCAAATGTTTATTTTAGTCTGTACTTGTTTTTTTTCGCACGTTTTAACGATTATTTATTTGTGAAAATCTTGCGGTCCTCGCTTTATTTTGATCTGGCGAGTGAAATGTATCTGGCTGCGTCTGTCAAAAAATTGAATAAAAATGAATCAATATTCGAACGCAAATATATTATTCAAATGTGCGTTGTATGTATCGTTTATCCTTAACAAATTAACAACACAGTGTCTGCCTGAGGCAACATTTTAATTCAATATGATCTTTGACAGGTAATTGTTGTTAGGTGTACAGATTATCATGTGCACCGCGCAGAATCTGAATTATTTCTCGCTGTTGTTTTGGTTGTGTAACACGGATGCGTTTATCCTGTTACACGTATTTTAGATGTTAACTTCATAGACGTCGTTTCCGCTAAGACTTAAGAAGGGGGATGGTGGATCTTTTATATTCCTCCCAATTGCATTATTTTTTCAGCACACATCGACGGACATAAAAGTGTGCAGTTGGGCTTAAAAATGTAGGAAAAAAGCATTTTTGTCAAACACCACAAAACGAAAAGGAAACACACGTGACAAATAACCACTTATAACCATAATCATTTTTTTCACATTTTGTAATTTTCTAAAATATATACAAGTATGTATTAAGGATATAATTTCTAATGCGCATTACCTTCGCAAATGTTGTCATCGTTCCGTATGTCTAGGTTCAAGCTTTGTTCAATTCAGTGCGGGAGACATTTAGATTTGTTATTTAGGGTTCAAACGTGTCGAACATATAACTAACTGACTTTTTGTATTGTAAATACGTTTATGACAATAGATGTATATAATATATGTGATTTGTCTTTTGAAAAAAGAATGGCGGGAATTGTTCCTCCACCATATTGTAGAAGTAAAGCACATGGTAAGCAAGCACACACTTTCAATGCGAATGGGTCGTATCGAGATCGAAACGTCGACGAGGTGCTGAACAAACAGCGTATTAGCGGGGTTATTATACATTTTAACTTTTATCAGCAGTTATATGTTGTGTCGCATTTAATTTGATTAATAGTTAATGTAGATCTATTAATCAACATACGCACATGTTTAAAACAAAACCCTTTCAGCGAAAACAAAACACAGACTTCCCGACCTCACCTGATAAGAAGTTGCTCGGGTAATCCCAAACGAACATTTTTTTCAAGATGGTCTAACTTAAACGCTATACTCGTACCCCTTGTAGCACTCTTTAATGTCATTATGTCAAACATAAATATAAATTAATTATTATTTTTTAATATAAATAATTGAAACAAAACCGAGGACGATAAAATTATATGTAAAATGTAAAATAAACATAATATGGGCACACACCTTTGAATTTTAAAGAAAATTTAGATTTAAATAAACTAGTTACCAAATTAACCAGCTGACAAAGACATTTCATTGTAGTTTATAGCCACGAGCGTATGTTCATCGCTCACTAAATAAACCCATAAGTTCAAACAATAAAACCCGACCGGTGTCCGTCACTGACGTTTTTCATTAATTAAGTGTGTATGTTTCTTTTCATGAATCAAACGGTGCATTATAATATGTTACTAGAAATTAACCGCTTGTGCTACATAACATTTTACCGTTGCATGTAATTTATTGATACAATAACACTTATTTGGACGATTTCTAACAATTTAATTACATTGTATGTTATAAATTGGAAATGCCATTTGTATCGATGACTTTCTACAATTATTAGTATTAAATGCAATGACCATGAAGTAAACATAATCATTATGTAAGGCCTTTGGATTTTTATATTGTATAGCATGGACTGATTGGGGATCCTGGAGTTCCTGTTCTGACACATGTGGTTATGGTCTCAAAGAACGCATTAGAAACTGCAGTGGGACGTCTGAAATGCAGAATTCATGTGTTGGGTCCGATGTTCAAAATATGATGTGCAAACATCATGTTGTAAGTATATTCAAACGCATTTATCACGTATCACGTTTTAGTTAAAGGGACTTGTTCGCAGTTTATCAAACTGAGAAATTTTCAACTTTTTGTCACAGATTTAAGAAATAAATTAATAATGTACATGAGTGTGCGAAATAACACTAATGACGCAGACTTATACTGAAAATACACTTTCGTTTACGAAAAATCATCGTCAGAAATTGATAAAATTATAAAGCGTCTCAGACGCGAAACGATTTAAAAATTCCGATTTCTTTTGTTATCGTTATATGTTGAAACAACACGTGGATGGTTATACAAAGTATAAACTAAATGGCAACCCATGTAAAGACGTTTGGTCAGGTCCGCACATTATATAGTCGTAAAGACTCAACGACGACCAGAACATAAACGCTGAATTACACATACACACACGTGAAGACGGATGGCTGAGTGGTTTCGGCGCTTGACTTTTACTCCATGGGTCAGTGGTACGAGCCCTGGTGTGGTTAACTTTTTTTTTAACTTTTATTCTTGCTTTTATATTGGAGCTCTTTAGTTCTGATGTTTATATTTATCAATTTAAAGCATTTAATGACAAACTTCAATACATGCAACAATCTGTGAACAAGTCCCTTTAAGCTATTACAGAACATTCACAGTGTCGGATATTCAACAATAGACAGTTCTCTGTCTTGATTGTGAACGTGAAGGTTGTAAACTTCCTTAATTAAAGCATGTTATCCAAGCGGGTCTTTCATAATAGTTCGTTATAGTTGCATAAAAGACTATTCGAACTTTATATCGACAACAAAACAGAGGTTTAATGTGGGTTTTCCTAGTTTTAGGTCGACTGTCTTGCGATCCGTTCGTATGTCTGGTCTCTTTACCGAGGCATATCTCATTGGGAGAATGTGCAGTGTTCGAGATAAATACATATACTAGTAGTTTAATCAATGCTATTTGTACTGCTTGCTCAATACATATGCTATTTACTTTTCAGCCAATGCGGCTATAGCGTTCACAGCAAGCGTTCCGGTAGGTTCGCCTTTACGATTCAGCACCGTTCTCACCAACATTGGTGGCCACTATGACCAGTCTACAGGTATCTTCACTTGCACCGTTCCTGGGCTGTATTATTTCACTTTCCATTTGGTGAAGAAACGTGTGAATCCAAGAGTAGATGCCTGTGGATGTAGCCTCGGCAAAAACGGCCAGTCTGTTGGAATAAGGGCGTACATAGACCCGACAGAGGGGGATACAGACGTCGGTAGCTACGGCGTGAGCAACGGGACTTACATACATCTTATCAGAGGGGACACAGTCCAACTGGTCGACTGTTCAGCGTACACCGCATTTGAGAGCATTTCTTCGTTCAGTGGGGTTCTCTTCAAGGCTGACTAGCTTGTAGCCTTCGACAGTTATACGGATGTGTTGTACCAATTTTAGGTTGCTACTGATACATATACTCACAATTTAAAATATGGAAATCACTGACTTGAAGATTGTAGGCAAGATAGCAGCATAATGACTTCTGTAACGTTTTGTGAATTTTTAAGCGTTTTTTTTCTTCTTTATATAAACTGTCAAACACTACAACTGCATTGGTGATTAGGTAATGACCACAATTTTTGATAACGTTGTTCACTACATTGCTTTATGTAAGGGGACCAAAATTGCGTTACCACTAGAAATACAACATATTACATATTAACTCAACAGCAGGAGCTTGATTTGTTTTCTACTTCTTTTCTAAACTACTCATAATAAACAATTATACAATCATGATGATTTCAACTTATTGGCTTGTAGTTATAAGCAACAAGTTTAAATATAGCTCCCTTAATGCAACAGTTGGAGTCTGGAATTGATGCCATGTCGTAACAATGATTACGAGCAGTTGCTTTTTATGGAAAAAAAAGAGCCATACAAACCTTAAACATATCAGGCATCATTATGGCTACAACAGTTAATCTTAATTAAAATCCCGTATTTTAGTGTGCTCTCAATCAAGTAGACAAACATGGCTGCAACGTGTGCTTTAAAGGAAATAAACCTTCACGGTACACACCATGTAGTATAGCTGCGTTAACGTTTCAGATTTCATCAACGAACAAGTTACAACAAACATATTTACGTTGAAGTCATGTAAAAGCGTAATGTATACACAAGTTTATATTCAAAATAGTTTCACGAACTGCAATTCATTGTAATTTACATCGATTATGAGAAAACAGTGTGTGAGACTAACAATCCGTTTGAAATACTCTGTTATGTCTTACGTCCTGGAAGGCTCAGCTGTATCGTGTTAGGTTTTTCTAACAAAACAATACAGGATCGAAAACCAGCGTTAATAAACAATTGTATTTAACCCTTTTGTCTTATGTTTAGTGTAGGATAGGTCACTCTGTGTTACTTTATGTGTCTATGTCTCATGTACTAGTATTTATGTCCCTTGTCTTGTATGTGTCCATTTGCTTCTCTTGTGAGATTCAGTCCCCTGTCTGGTGTGCGTCCAGCCATGTACTGTGATGTCATAAATGTTTTGTCCAGTGGAATGAGAAAAATCACATATACAAGTTTTGCATTGGTCAATAATAAAACCCCATTGAAATTGATTGCAAACTGCTGACCATGCTTTCTTTTGCTCTTTAGCTGTCGCCAGACACGCATAGCACTTGTTGTTTAATTTAACTTACAGTATATCCTATTTTACCAACCTGGTGAGTTTGAAGTTATTTGTATTTGCATTTATTTATTTGTCTTCATTGCAAATGAATTTTATTGTTTTGGAATATTGTATTTGTAAAGTTGGGGTGTGTTGTAATTTTGTTATTTTGTTTGTACTTGTCGGTTTCTTTATTATATATAACAAATATATAATTTGCCGATATACTTTCGGCGCATCATAAACATTGAACCTTGGAATTTATATATTGCTTTGAACCAAAACAAGTATCATTTGTGGCTTGGCACGAGGTCAGGACACCACCATCTTGTCAAGAGATGACTTCTTCATTATAAAAGTGCAAAATCTGACAAATTAGCTCTGTTTCTCTAGTTTGCGGCGCGGTTTCAGTTCTTGCGGACAGGTCATTCATAATCTAAGGCTATTAATAGATCAGA
>VMBQ01014911.1:0-13438 GCA_007657795.1 Dreissena rostriformis | reverse complement strand
CAACTAAATATTCTATGATTGTAAATGAAAGACTTCTCTATTGATTGTCCGACGGTTTCCTGTTAAAAGTCGCCAAGACTTTAACCTGTAACCTAGAAATGTGTAGGTTTCATTTTCAGGGCATACAACATATTTTTGCGTTTGTAAATGTCACCAATCTTATAATTTTGTTAATGGCCACTCGTGGAATAAAACATCAGCATCCGACACCTTGATTACCAAATATCCAATTCCTGTAATACTCTCAATGTCAAAACATTCCCAGACAGCAGTAAGGTATGCAACAGATAAATACAAATTTACTGATTGACGCTGGCATTTTGATATTTTTTAATTTTACTCGTTTGTCTTTAAGCCCATGAGTACACACATATTATAACACAATATATTCATAGATGGTCAATGACTTTAATAATTTTAAACAGAACCAAGATCAAAATCTATTCAGAAAGTTGTAATAATACAACACATTTATATACACTTTATCGTATTTTATATGTTAAGATTTTTTTATTTTTTTTTAAAGTAGATAAATAAATGAAAGCACATACAGTGATACTATTGATAATATAAGTCAGCTCTCAATTTAAAAAAGTTAAAAAATAATTCCAATAATATGTATTTATATACTGCTAACGTAAATAATTAAAAATAGCTCATTCCAGTAAAAAATATAGTTCGTCTTCAAGAACGTTACAGTGTTTGCTTGTTCTGTTCTGAAACGGTATTTTTTCTGGCTTGTGCCATCTCCCTGCCTCTACCACAAGTTTGTGGGTAGTTTCCTTAAAACGAGTAAACGCAATTCTAAATGTTGATACATTTGCTACATTTTAATGTGGTAGGCACTTAAAGCGACTGTATATGCTATAACTTCTACCTCTGGTCGTGTTTTGCATTTCACTTGACCAGGTTTGCACAAACATATCAGATATTCCTTGTTTAGCTATGAATAAAAATATATTACTATATATACTTTCCTTTCAAAAAAACATACTTCACTAAATCCGAATTTGTCTTATAAATGCATGAGATATTTAAACCAAGACTTTTTATCTGGGTATATATCATGATCATGTAATGACATTTTTCTACTTTCCTTTGAAAAAACCATACTTCACTAAATCCGAATATGTCTTATAAATGCATGATATATTTAAACCAATACTTTTTATCTGGGTATATATCATGATCATGTAATAACATATGATGAACGATTTTATGTACTTAACATCATCAGATTGTAATATTTTAAACAAGTACTTTAAAACACAATGAGGTCCTCATTTGGTTATGACAAAAGGACCATTTACCGCAAAATTCGATTAGAAATTTGTTAAAAATACTTAAAATTCAATAAATCGTACAAACACGTCACTTTTGTTTATAACAATGTCTTCAGTACCAAACATGTTTCGGCCTTAGCCTTCATCAGTAGTATATCACTATAAACAAATACAAAGGAAGTGACGTCAACGTCATACAATAACTTTACGTCGTTTGGCGGAAAAAAAATATAGTACATAATATTACACAATACAAAGATTTTTTGTAAATACTTATAATACAATAATTACTCAGTGACAGTCACTGTGAACAAGACGGTCAGGAATTGGGACGAGAAGAACAGTTTCAGGCGAGGAATATTGGGTCCGAACACCGGTAAATGAATGACATCGATATCTGACTCTGTTTACTGCTTCTGTCTGAGAACATGTGGACAATTTATTAGAACAGGGATCACAGAATGTTTTAATGAACACTCGTCGAAAGTTGGATCCAAAAACAGCGTAGACAACNTATCTGATTCACTGTTTGATACTTTTTCACGTAAACGTAAAGTCATCACACTATAAGTAATTCATTCCATGTCAACTTGTCAATTTTTTTTTCAATGTGTAAAATTTTATTTTCAATATATACTATTACAAACATACATGTTATACATATATATATATATATGTAGCAGATCATGTAGATGTACATGAAGGATGTATATAAACATAGTTGTAATAATAAATATTCATAAACAACACATACACAACATAAACAAGAAGACAAAATCGTTTTAAAAAGCTTAACTTTTACATAATTACCTAAGTTTTATATGAAAGCATGTATATACTCTTTCTATACGATATTGCACATATGTAAGATAACATGAGTACTGAATTGCATTGTGCTCAATATACTTGTAATGCAGACTTAACAAGATATATGTATTTAGGTGTTATGATTACAAATGTCGTTATAAGAGATATCTGAAATTGTGTTGACCAGGGACCAGTTTTTCAATTCTTCATCTGTTTTTATTATTGATTTATATATATCAAATGTTTTCTTTATCCTATTTACAAGTCCAAATTTTGAAGGGCTTCTATTCTTCTTCTGACAGTGAAATATATACCGTTTAATTTCAAGGCACACAATGTTTATATCAGTCATTTCTTTAATTAGTAATTCCAAGTATAAGATCCTGACATGTTAGCGGAACAGGTAAGCTTGGTCTATTTCTATGGATAATCTCAACAGCAAATTTAACCATTTCTTGTGTATATGGGCAGTACCAGAACAAGTGTGTTATGTTTTTTTAAAAGAATGTGAACAAAAATCTCTTAACTTTTCGATAACTTCTCTGGAGTGTAATATCTTTACAGATATCGATGAATGCCGGTCGCAACCGTGTAAAAATGGAGCGACCTGTTTAGACGGTGTCAACAACTATTCCTGCCATTGTACAACGGGATTCACGGGGCAAATTTGCGACACTGGTATAAACATAGTATTTTCTTCCATCAAAGAAATTCATATATGTTGACGATTGTTGAGTGTCGGATAGTCTATGATTGCGTGAATAATGTTCAAATTAAATACTTATTTATATACTTCCAGTTATTGATCCATGTGCAGTTAATCCATGCGGAGAGGGAACCTGTTTCTCGCATGCATCACAGTTCGTATGCGTGTGCCCCACGGGTGTGTTTGGACGGCATTGTGAGCAATGTTAGTATCTGATTCACTGTTTGATACTTTTTCACGTAAACGTAAAGTCATCACACTATAAGTAATTCATTCCATGTCAACTTGTCAATTTTTTTTTCAATGTGTAAAATTTTATTTTCAATATATACTATTACAAACATACATGTTATACATATATATATATATATGTAGCAGATCATGTAGATGTACATGAAGGATGTATATAAACATAGTTGTAATAATAAATATTCATAAACAACACATACACAACATAAACAAGAAGACAAAATCGTTTTAAAAAGCTTAACTTTTACATAATTACCTAAGTTTTATATGAAAGCATGTATATACTCTTTCTATACGATATTGCACATATGTAAGATAACATGAGTACTGAATTGCATTGTGCTCAATATACTTGTAATGCAGACTTAACAAGATATATGTATTTAGGTGTTATGATTACAAATGTCGTTATAAGAGATATCTGAAATTGTGTTGACCAGGGACCAGTTTTTCAATTCTTCATCTGTTTTTATTATTGATTTATATATATCAAATGTTTTCTTTATCCTATTTACAAGTCCAAATTTTGAAGGGCTTCTATTCTTCTTCTGACAGTGAAATATATACCGTTTAATTTCAAGGCACACAATGTTTATATCAGTCATTTCTTTAATTAGTAATTCCAAGTATAAGATCCTGACATGTTAGCGGAACAGGTAAGCTTGGTCTATTTCTATGGATAATCTCAACAGCAAATTTAACCATTTCTTGTGTATATGGGCAGTACCAGAACAAGTGTGTTATGTTTTTTTAAAAGAATGTGAACAAAAATCTCTTAACTTTTCGATAACTTCTCTGGAGTGTAATATCTTTACAGATATCGATGAATGCCGGTCGCAACCGTGTAAAAATGGAGCGACCTGTTTAGACGGTGTCAACAACTATTCCTGCCATTGTACAACGGGATTCACGGGGCAAATTTGCGACACTGGTATAAACATAGTATTTTCTTCCATCAAAGAAATTCATATATGTTGACGATTGTTGAGTGTCGGATAGTCTATGATTGCGTGAATAATGTTCAAATTAAATACTTATTTATATACTTCCAGTTATTGATCCATGTGCAGTTAATCCATGCGGAGAGGGAACCTGTTTCTCGCATGCATCACAGTTCGTATGCGTGTGCCCCACGGGTGTGTTTGGACGGCATTGTGAGCAATGTTAGTATCTGATTCACTGTTTGATACTTTTTCACGTAAACGTAAAGTCATCACACTATAAGTAATTCATTCCATGTCAACTTGTCAATTTTTTTTTCAATGTGTAAAATTTTATTTTCAATATATACTATTACAAACATACATGTTATACATATATATATATATATGTAGCAGATCATGTAGATGTACATGAAGGATGTATATAAACATAGTTGTAATAATAAATATTCATAAACAACACATACACAACATAAACAAGAAGACAAAATCGTTTTAAAAAGCTTAACTTTTACATAATTACCTAAGTTTTATATGAAAGCATGTATATACTCTTTCTATACGATATTGCACATATGTAAGATAACATGAGTACTGAATTGCATTGTGCTCAATATACTTGTAATGCAGACTTAACAAGATATATGTATTTAGGTGTTATGATTACAAATGTCGTTATAAGAGATATCTGAAATTGTGTTGACCAGGGACCAGTTTTTCAATTCTTCATCTGTTTTTATTATTGATTTATATATATCAAATGTTTTCTTTATCCTATTTACAAGTCCAAATTTTGAAGGGCTTCTATTCTTCTTCTGACAGTGAAATATATACCGTTTAATTTCAAGGCACACAATGTTTATATCAGTCATTTCTTTAATTAGTAATTCCAAGTATAAGATCCTGACATGTTAGCGGAACAGGTAAGCTTGGTCTATTTCTATGGATAATCTCAACAGCAAATTTAACCATTTCTTGTGTATATGGGCAGTACCAGAACAAGTGTGTTATGTTTTTTTAAAAGAATGTGAACAAAAATCTCTTAACTTTTCGATAACTTCTCTGGAGTGTAATATCTTTACAGATATCGATGAATGCCGGTCGCAACCGTGTAAAAATGGAGCGACCTGTTTAGACGGTGTCAACAACTATTCCTGCCATTGTACAACGGGATTCACGGGGCAAATTTGCGACACTGGTATAAACATAGTATTTTCTTCCATCAAAGAAATTCATATATGTTGACGATTGTTGAGTGTCGGATAGTCTATGATTGCGTGAATAATGTTCAAATTAAATACTTATTTATATACTTCCAGTTATTGATCCATGTGCAGTTAATCCATGCGGAGAGGGAACCTGTTTCTCGCATGCATCACAGTTCGTATGCGTGTGCCCCACGGGTGTGTTTGGACGGCATTGTGAGCAATGTTAGTATCTGATTCACTGTTTGATACTTTTTCACGTAAACGTAAAGTCATCACACTATAAGTAATTCATTCCATGTCAACTTGTCAATTTTTTTTTCAATGTGTAAAATTTTATTTTCAATATATACTATTACAAACATACATGTTATACATATATATATATATATGTAGCAGATCATGTAGATGTACATGAAGGATGTATATAAACATAGTTGTAATAATAAATATTCATAAACAACACATACACAACATTAACAAGAAGACAAAATCGTTTTAAAAAGCTTAACTTTTACATAATTACCTTAGTTTTATATGAAAGCATGCATATACTCTTTCTATACGATATTGCACATATGTAAGATAACATGAGTACTGAATTGCATTGTGCTTAATATACTTGTAATGCAGACTTAACAAGATATATGTATTTAGGTGTTATGATTACACATGTCGTTATAAGAGATATCTGAAATTGTGTTGACCAGGGACCAGTTTTTCAATTCTTCATCTGTTTTTATTATTCATTTATATATATCAAATGTTTTCTTTATCCTATTTACAAGTCCAAAATTTGAAGGGCTTCTATTCTTCTTCTGACAGTGAAATATATACCGTTTAATTTCAAGGCACACAATGTTTATATCAGTCATTTCTTTAATTAGTAATTCCAAGTATAAGATCCTGACATGTTAGCGGAACAGGTAAGCTTGGTCTATTTCTATGGATAATCTCAACAGCAAATTTAACCATTTCTTGTGTATATGGGCAGTACCAGAACAAGTGTGTTATGTTTCCAGTACATGCATTTCGACAGCAAGTGTATTTCCCGTCAAAGTAGGGTATGTATTGCATACACATTACTATATAATTATTTTATTTTCATTCCTTAATGTTTACACACAGGTAGAGAATGATTTGATATTACCACTAGCGGTTCAACAATTTATTTATGATTTATATTTATATATAAGTATGATATTTGAATGTTATTTCCTTATCAGTATATTAAACCATTTACTTCCTTAACGGATGTTATCGTTGAATTGAACTGCTGACAAAATGTGTTATTTATCATATTTATACACGTATTTATAACAAAGAATGCAGTAACAATTATTGACAAAACTACATTTGCATTTTCCAGTGCAGTGTTTCTGGAGATGGGTTCTGTCAGAATTGTTGCACAGATGACTTCTGTAACGGAAATTGTACCGCAGCTGTATATTCGTCTCGTCAGCTTGAAGACAATTTAAGGATTAAAATTTATACCATGTGACATTCAAGAAATGTTTTGTTATTACAAGTGTTTTTGAAAGTGTAGATACGTTTTGTCCCTCTTTATAACTTCTGCTTTTGTTGACGTATTAAATGAGACAGCTGCTGCAATTGACATCATTTTTAATGTAATCATTAATTGTGTTCTGTTAAACTGAAACATTTTATAACCAAGAATAAGTATCCAAGATTGTATAGATAGTGTAGAAATACAATAGCAAAGATTGTTTTGTTCGTGTTCTGCTTTATAAAATAGAGGTTTTAAAACATATACGAATGCTTCGTAAATTAAGCATGCTACATTTCTTTCTTAATTTACTAGTTTCTTGAATGAATATCACTGCAGTGTTTCCATTCAGTGTTAATCATAAATGGTTAAGGTATTCCATCTTGATAATATTATAACATATGTCGACTTAATTTCTATTTCATATCTTTGGATTTCACGAATCACTATTGCGCATAATTGCATATAATTGAATTTTATGAAAGCTTTTTGTGTAAGAAGTAATACGCTTTTATAAGAGTTATTCAAACACCCACTGTTTTAAGATAAATGTGAATGTATAAACTCTCCGCACTCGCGATTTGAAAGCAAGCATGTGGCCACCTTACCTTTACTCAACAACACATTATCGTATAGAAAAGTATTTCCTTTCTTATACAGTTTATATCTAAGATGTATCTTATTATTTCAAAGTTATTGAATTGGAATTTAATTATCTCTGTACCCCGGCTTTCTTCCTAAGAAATATATGAACACATATTAAAATATATTTCAATAGACGATAATTATGTGCACAAAAATACGGCGTAATCTTTTTTTTTTAAGAAATAATTTGTTTCGGTTATAAAATTATTTATGTTCACATAGACAAAAATCAACGGCAATAAACAAAGATGCGCTATAAACAATAGTTTTTTTTTTCATAAACAATTTCGAGAGAACAAATCAGTGATGTTTAAGAGACTTGTTCACAGTTTGGTAAAATTACGATTTCCAAAGAATTGTTATTCAAAATCGGTTAATTTATAAAACACTTGAAACTCTTTTCCTCGATAATTAGAAAAATACGTAAAGTATTAACATAATGTTTATAATTCACTGTATTACAATTAAGCTTGCGTGGCCCAGTGGTGGTCCAATTGCTTATAGTATAGATGCCCCGGGTTCAAATCCCGGGGAAAGTAATATGTCTTATTTATTTTTACTTTGTATTATAAGTAGTTTAGATTATCAAAAACATTGTATATTTGTTAATGGACACATTTAATGACATTTTTTTCAGAACAAAAAAAGAAAATCTTTATGGATCATAAGTAACAAAATTTGATTTAATACATTTGTTGCAAAACAATAAATATAAACCATCATTTAGATACATTTTTTGTGTGCGGTAATGAACGAGTTTCTAACGTACAATTTTCGAGGCTTATACAGAACTGCTTAAAAAAGAACGCTCTTCCCATAATAACATAGGCTATGTATATGTTCACAATTTAGAATAAAAACATACAACTGTTTTAAGTATCTCGCACACAGAACGCCATGGGCAATAGTAATTACATAGAATCTAACACGGAAGGTTACTAAATAATGTATTTCATTCGGGAAAAGACCTTGTTCGGAACTCAACTGATCTCTTGATACAAAAACATATTAAGTATAAGATGCACGTGTGCTATATGAATATTCACAAATTGACAAAAGCTTTCATGTCACCTTCATGTCACCTTAGTTTGAATAACAATACATTACCCGTGAACTTCGGTGTTTTGTATTTGTACCAAATTTAAATTAGCGGAAAACCCAATATGAAGTACCGTTTAACAGTTGGTAAGTAAGCGATTCTTTGTTGAGCTAACAAATCTGTTCTGCTTAAAGAATGATACGAAAATGCAAAACAACATAGAGCACTGTTCGATTTCGTACTTCAACACGAACACATTATACCCGCGTCACAACGGATCACAATATATGCAATGGCCAAAGAGGGAGTTTTTTTGAAAACACCAATAGTCGTAGTACGAAAGATGTTTTTTTTTATGAGAAACCAAATACTGTCTACCATCACGCCGAGGGTATCCTGCTATCTGTTTTCCTCATCTGTACGCGGCGTTCTCACCACGTCTTTGCATTCACGCGATGACAATCGGCGACGTCACAGCGCCTCAACTAATGTTCTTTGCATGTCTTACATAAATCGTGTAAGACCTTAGCAATTGCATCGCGACTTCAATAAGATCATACAGCGTCCTCGTTGAATGAATACAGCTTTTATTCAGAATTTATCCAGACAGTTTCAGCAATGTCTTTGCTTCAATGTTAAAACGTATCAAAATTACTTCTTCATTTGTGTTTAAACAGTTCAAGTCGAGAACAGAGATTATAAGATATTGAACTGTTTAACCGTTTTGGAGAAATCGGTTTATTTCGTATGTTGATGACATATACGATCGATACGTCTAGCATTCGGTATTCGTGTTGACATCAGTGACTCGGTGTCAGGTCAGATGTGCCAGGGATATGACAAACCATGATGTACCAAACATTTGAGTTTAGTATACTGTATGTAAGCTGTTCAAATGCATTAACAATTGTAACTACATACACTCAGAATATCGATAAATTTACTTTAATTAAATACATATGTTGTAAAAATATCAATCTGTTTACAAAATGATTATATAATCATTTGAAAAATTAGGATTTAAACATTAAGAAATACAGGGAGAATATATGCTTGAAGATTTAGGTTACAACAAAAATGGTAAAACCCAATTCTGAACGCAATATGGTTCAAATCACGCTGGTCCCTCTTGGCCACACTTCATGAATGAATGCATGGTGTGTTTTATTTGTATTCATTACATGCAAAACCATTTATAAGATGTAGTAAAACACTAAAAACATTTCCTTTTCGGTAACAAAGCTAATAACTTAAACATCAAAAATGCTCGGCACAATATTTTCAACAACACAAGTCTACAGAAAAAAACATTGTTTGTGATGATTGTCAGAGAGAAACCAAATCATCCTCTCCCACATTGTACGGTCATTCCAATATCAAAATATATGCACGGATGATTTCACATTAGGTTTATCATTATAGAATAATGTTAAAACAGTAAGAACGTGTACCTACACCTATTGGTTTGATGTTGATAGATTGTAAAACGTATGCACATATTGTGAAAATTATGCAATTGTTACGTTCATGTTTATTCAATAAGAATTCTTGGCGTTAATTGTTTGTAATACAAGCGTTAAACCATAGCTATGGTGTGCCACATCTTTGTCATGCATTCGGACGCATTGACCAGCACATAACACAACTATAGTATCTAATTTTTCAGTTTAATCCAAGAAAGCTTATTTACCATTTCTTATATTAAATAAGCAATAAATGTATTAAAATGCAAACATAGCTGTGGCCCTCATACACTTTAAGTTGATAAGTGATAATTATATTTGCAATATGACATGTACGACAGTGTTTGTTGTTTTGGTGTCAACGAGGCCATATTAAAGTTTTACCGTCTGTCCGTAATGAATTGTGTTGGAACTTGGCATATATGTTCGTTTGAATTAAGCTGCCGCTCTGTAACTTTTAATTGATTCAAATGAATTAAATATTTAAAAATCTAGAGATGATTTGTCCTACAAAATTCGCATGCTCTTTGAACAAATGTCAAAGTCTAATGTTTTGTTACGATAAAAAATCTAACCGCACAGAAAGCTTTTAATATTTTTTCACAATTTCAAATAACCAAACTAAGTGAAATAAATCCCATTAAAGGTTATAATTCATGGTCAGCGGTAAAAATTGATGTTTCATTTCAATTACATTGTGTAACCTAGAATGATCGTAAGATTATTTCAGATCATTATACAATTTGTTGTGTTCAACTCTTAAACTCGTCAGTGTAAGGTCAAAATCCGAGCAAAAGGACATTGTTGGTATTTTTTGGATAAAATTAACGAGATTGGAATGATAATCCTTGTAAGGAAGTTAATGAAAACACGTTTGTTGCTGAAAGCTTCAAATATTAGTTTTGGATGTCTGCTGTTCTATTTGTCTAACACTAATTGGCATCCATGTACCAAACCTTGGAGTAAAAGGTTTTCATTGTGAGGTAGCAGCTCTATAAATCATGCCATTTTCTAGTATTAGTTCAGGATGCTATTGTTTACATTGTGTATATATTATTAACAATGACATACTATCAACCATAAAACGGTGGGAGATGTGTACACATGTGGGGTTCGTAAAATAATATAATTATCACAATTATAACATGATACTAGCTGATGTTTCCATGGACACGATACACTATTAAAATTGTAAACTTTTCATTAACAAAGCACAACAATAAGTCCCGAACATGAGCACCCAATAACATAAAGTAATGCTTATTTTAAATACACAAATTTGTATCACATAATATCACAGTCGAATTATCGTTCGCATTATCGTTATTTATTGGACATTGTCAACATGTGCAAGCGCAGTCTTAGTTTGGTTGCTATGAATCAGAACTACGAATCGTTTTATACTTGCCAATAAAAAATTACACTTCCAATACTTATTTAAAAGTAAATAAAAGCTAAAGTCAACGGTGTAAGAACAACAGTTTTTATAAGACAAACACGTTTTATGGAATTTTATCATAATCGTAAAATAAAAAATATGACAATCCAAAATCATCAGGAATAATAACATCATATAATATTTTATCTTTTATTAAGTGACAAAAACAACAATTCCTAAATCAAACTCTGCAATATGCAAAACGCATGTATTAAAATATTTACTGATATCAGGTAAGTAACAATCCAAACAAAGGAAAGTTACATCTTCACATCTCTGAGCATGAGTATACTGATGTAAAAATCTGTTTTATCTACAATATTATTTGATGTTTAAACAAAACCGGCAAGGATATTATAACAAGGATTGATAATAAATAAACATACACATTAATCGTCGATCATTAAGCATGTTTAACGATTGTGTCCACAAAGTTAGCAAGATAGATAACCACGCTAAGCATTTATTGTTTTCTAGATAATCTTTATGAGCGCCACACGACTAAATGGTGTTTACTAAATAATAAACATGAACGTTTCACGTTGCTTTGGGATTAATGTAGGTCGATATATTATTATAAGCTTTATTTCAAAATACGGCTGGATTTGGGGGCTTAAATAGAGATATGTACTTGAACGCATATAAACCTTCGCAAAGTCATTGCAACCCACCTTTACCGCGGAAATAAATATTCATAAAACCAGAACAATAAGTGCATGCAAAATACACTACGTTTATGTCATATGAATGGCTGTAACATTTACGGGTATCACATTTAAATATGATAATAACACTAACATGAAATTACACCTAATAAGTCATTGATTTGAGGATTTAAACCTGATACTTCTGTTTTACTTAGATAGTATTTGGTCCCTGCTTCACTAGATCGTTCCAGTTCTATTCCGAATAGAAAAACTAGAAAAATAATTCAAAATTTGGTGATTTTTAAACGAAAGCAGAAAAATAAAATCACTCGATTTTGGGAAAATGATTTGAATAGGTTGTTGCAATTGCTTATCGTATAGAGAATACCGTTATGTATATATGCTATAGTTATGTAGTTTATGTAGTTATGCTATAATGTAATTCTTACGGCGTGTTGATGTTGCCCAGATGGCATAGTTCGGCATGTTTGTCGGTGTTATTTGGAACTGATACTAGAGACTACATTAGACAATACCTTAACAAAGAATGACAGCATATTTTTTAATAACATTTTATAATTATTTTGAAGAAAAAAAAAGCCAGTATAGAATCATTTTACAATATAGAAGGAATACATACTAGTAAGAATATATACTAAAATTTTTGATCGAGGTACAAAAAACATGATGTTATCAAAACCTGTATACAGTGTAGGGGAAAATGACGTCAGCTTGAATTAAACATAACAATATTCAATGGAATGAAGCGATGGTAATGCTATTTCTACTTGATTGTATGTAAGACAATTCATAAGAAAACAATGTTGTTAAAGACCAACCGATACGTTACGAACACAATCGTAATTAATCGATACTTCCCGAGTCCATTAGTCTGCTACTACATTAAACACAAACATAAAAACCAATCATAGATTATAACATTGTGTGTTAGTTATTTGTATCGGAAAATTACTTGAATGTTAAAGGACATGCATATGTGTCAGACGCAACATATTATCAATTTAAAGATAACATGTGTAAATGTGTCGTGTAAAATGTTGTTGCTGCATCGCACTACAGTCAACTTGGATTTGTCGCACATGCATAACCTTGTTTGAATAAGAACGCGATTGGAAAAATAATATATTACAACAGCTGATTTCTTCCACATCATTCTGACATAATTTAAGTGCGCCAACATGACAAGGAAATTCCGACAATATGCCTGGACCGGTGGACCGCTTTGTGGTCAAGCTGGTAGTCCTTCTGTGCTCTAAGAGTGATAGCGACAGTATTTTTGCTTCCATGTGTACAATTTACACCAGACTTATTTTAAAAGCTTAAGTTTCGGACACACAGAATTTCTTTTGACCAGAGTGTATTCATTCATACAGCAGCTACGCATGGAAACCAGACACAGCAATTACTCCATTCATACTGATGCATACATGATGCTTTTGACATTGATGATATTATATTATGTATTTTATTTGCTTTGAACATTTTGA
>VMBQ01014910.1:0-13836 GCA_007657795.1 Dreissena rostriformis | reverse complement strand
ATAATTTTATAAATTCATACATCAATGTTGCATCAGGGCTATTCAGAGGCTATGAATGGGGCAGTCAGACCCTACAAAGGACTTTCTTAACTTAGCACTTCTAACACAACATTTGTAAGGGCCCCATACACTTCCAATTATATGCCTAATTCTACGGATTCAAACAAGATGCTGGGTTCAGAAAACACATTTGCATTTCAAGTATTAATTGATACATTTGAATAAGTCTAACTCCAAAAGAAAGACTTTGTGAAGGTCAAAATGAGGTCAGGTGGTGTGGTTGTGTTGAAAGTGGTCACAGATAACATCCATGCAAGTATCACAACTTTGTAATGATGTTAGGCGAAAGGCCTTATTATAATTTTTGGCAAACCAAGAATTTGGAACTTCTGAATCTTTCAAGTCCAAAAGTAAGGCAAGGTTAAGGTCAAAATGAGGTCAGGTGATGTGGGTAAGTTGTGAGTTTTCATAGATTAAATACATGGAAGTATGAAAGTTTTGTAGCAAGCATTTGTGTTATACATAACCTGGATTTTTTGGAGTAACCTCATACAGACTGAATAACGAACATGCTAACAAACCAACTGGCAAACAAACTAAAATAACAGACAGGCCATATTATTTTCAGCATGCTGGGGGCATAACAAAATGGCATTCAGTTTTTGCCACAGTGTGAAATTGTATAATTCTTTTTCTTTTTTTTTTAAATTAAAATGCTGGTTTGGCCATGTAATGTTTCTTTGCCTGGCCTTGAATAGTTTAACAAGAAGCTGGAAATACTGGCTGGATAATAAAAATCTTACAGCTCAGTTTTGTTACAACATTAATTATTGTATTGGCTCCGGAAGTATTTCACATACACAGACTTATGCTTGACATACAGAACATACACTTCTACATCTGACAGCTATAATGACTGTACTCTCATTTATATTGCATAATATGTTCATAGAAAAGAAACCACCAAATGTGACCTTTTATTAACTTACTTAAAGTATACAAATTTGCTTTTGACCTCCTTTTACTGCTAGTATTTATACTACAAAGTACACTGTTTACAAGTGTGTATTTAAATAGCAAAGATTACCATGCAACTTTACATGCTATCAACCATCAAGGGCTACATGCAGTTTAACTAGATATATAACGTCACACTTTAAATTAATCATTTGGGTACAATTGATAAATTGAGGTTATTGACCTGCAGTAAATTATAGTTATTATACTCAAGCAAAGTTACCTCATAAATATTGAAAACTGACTTTAACATTTTGTCAAGATTTCTGCAGTTCTTTTTTGCACCAAAAAATCATGAGGCAGGCTTTTTCTGAACTTTTTGAGTAAAAGTGCCTTGCTTCAAATGGGCCTTGCATTTGGAAATTCATAAAACTTGTAAAATAAATACCATATATAATTGAATCTTCTGATCAGTTTTTTACAATTATGTATTAGTGTAAGAAGTCCATAGAACCACTTAATTACGGAATGTTATTGTCCACTTAATCACAAAACTTACTTGTCCACTAAATTATGAANAAATTGAGGTTATTGACCTGCAGTAAATTATAGTTATTATACTCAAGCAAAGTTACCTCATAAATATTGAAAACTGACTTTAACATTTTGTCAAGATTTCTGCAGTTCTTTTTTGCACCAAAAAATCATGAGGCAGGCTTTTTCTGAACTTTTTGAGTAAAAGTGCCTTGCTTCAAATGGGCCTTGCATTTGGAAATTCATGAAACTTGTAAAATAAATACCATATATAATTTAATCTTCTGATCAGTTTTTTACACTTATGTTTTAGTGTAAGAAGTCCATAGAACCACTTAATTATGGAAAGTACTTGTCCACTTAATCACGAAACTTACTTGTCCACTAAATTATGAAAATTACTTGTCCAGTAAATTATGAAAATGACTTGTCCACTAAATAATGAAACATACTAGTCCACTTAACCATGAAACTTACTTGTCCACTTATGCAAATCATTAAACTTACTTGTCCACTTAATCATGAAACTAAATTGTCCACTTAATCATGAAACTTACTTGTCCACTTAATCATGAAACTTACCAGTCCACTTAATCATGAAACTTACTTGTCCACTTAATCATGCAACTTATTCCCAAAAGTTGCAAAAAATCCCAATAAATCAATACATTAGGTCATTCAGCAATAATTATGTTTACAGTTGAATAACATAAATTGAATTGCATGACAGGAGGTTCTCTTCCATTTAAAAAATTTCACAATAAGTAAAATTGTGAATTATGAAATCTCAGAATGACTCAACAAGTGTTACATTTTCTTCGAATTGTTTTCCTTTAGAGCTTATTCTACTAAGCGGAAAGAAGGCAAACATGAGGCGTTAGTCAGAAACTAGCAGGTGAAGATGCACAAAAATAGTAACAGTCACAAATTTACCATGCCTTATAACTTTATATTCTTTTTTGTCCAGTTTTGAAGATTGCAATTTGTAATTTATGCAGCTTTATCAATAGAGCTATTTGATAGTTAATTGTTCAAAACGTGTTTAACCAACAAATACATGATATTTTTGCTAAATTTTGATATACAAATAGTGATAGCTTGTTTTATATGAAATTGTTACCTTGGAAGACAACTGCTCTGCCTGGAAGGCATACACCACTATGGGAGATATGTGCTCAATGCACCGCTTGATTTCATCTTCAAATGGAATGCTTGACCCAGCCACCACCAAAGTGCAATCGTTCCGCAGAAGCTGATGGTTGAACGACACTTCTAAGATCGCCATTCCCATGTCTGATGACGCGCTTTCATTTTCCGGTACTTCCAAGTCCTTGCGGGGTATTGTTATCCACGGCCCATTGTACGCTTCCAAATTTGCTGGTAGCGTAAAACCACCCGGTACCTCCAAACTAAGACTGATACTTTCTCCGCTTTTAAATCGCACTGTTCTACACTTTGTTATTTCGGTGTTTCCTTCAAAATTAGGGAATATAGTTCGGTTGAAGATTTCATTGACTATTTTTGCCTTACAGTACTGGTTCTGTCCTAGAACGAGGATGCCAGGATGCTTGTGGGCAACTGAAAGTATTTTCCCCTCCTCTCCACTGACCAAGTCTGACACCTGCACTTGATCTGAAATACGGTAAGTGATCATGTATAGCGCAAAGTTTTTTACCTCCAAATTAAAATTAAAAAGTTGGTGGGCGTAATACATTGATACAACGCTATTATTGCTGGCTTGCTAAATTGCGAAAAAATTCATTTTGTAATTGTAAAAAATCATAATAGTGGCCTTTTTTTTATTCCAGAAAACTACACCTTATAAAGACAATAACAGGGGTTGAATTTGGACTTGAAAGTGGTGGTAGTTTGTGTCCAGTTTGGTGAATGCAAATACATGTAAGAGCGCCAGGATTTTCGTTAGGGAGGAGGGGACGAAGGATTCACGAAATGGTAACAAAAACATTTAAGTGTAATTTAATATCAGAAACATAATTAGGTCTTATAGGACTGTTGTATATATATCTGATTTTTTTACTACTTATTTATACATGATGGAAAGAGGTAGGAAAATGAACCATAACCAACATCTAATATATTGCGGAATAAAAAAATCATCATTATTATAATTTTTTTATTCTTTTTTTTTTCTTTTCACATAATTATGTGTGGCCCTGAAATTTAAGGGAGGTGAAAGCTGGACTTCTTATATCCGATTACAAAAATTGTTGGTTCATTTTGAATAATATTTATTCCTTTTGGAAATACCAAGTTATAGCAATATCCCTGTAACAGGTTTAATGTATACATGTACATGTATCACTGTCATAGGTAAAATGTGGTAAATTCCATCTTGGGTCTTATAATTTAAAGGGACTGTCAACCACGAAGGACGAAAAAAGGAAAGTTCTAAAATACTGTATTTTTTACAATTATTAGTTNTTTTTGAAACCATTTTTCATCCGATTGTGTCGGTCAGTCGGACCGATTATCTTCAATCACTTGTCGGTCCTGAGTAAAATTTGCCGGTCAGGACCGGCGGACCGACGGTTTTGGCCAACCCTGGGAGATAGTGGCCAGGACGGACAGACGGACAGAAAGACGGACTGACGGCGGAGATAACCACAATATCCCCATCCTTTTTTCAAAAAGCGTGGGGATAATAAAATAACAACCTAATTAAAACCTGTTCTATGAAAACATATGGAAAGACTTTCAATTAAAAGTGAAGAAAGCTTTTTTTATATACAATTACAAGAAATTTTAAACAGCAATATAAAACACTAGTACTCTCAGTCTGACAGTGGGAATCGCGTGACGATCACCATTTATTTTAAAATTAAATAATCAAAGTAAAATAAACATAAACCAGTTACATAGTCCTAGTTTCGTTTTTTTTTTTAATTTTTGACCAAAACAAAGTTTTATATATTTATTTTTTTTGACGGACCTGGTAGGGAATAATACCGGACCTCAGCAAATTTGTCCGAGGTCCGACGTCTTTCGCATGGGTTGAGGACAGTGACCCACATTTGTGCACTGCGCCCGTATTTGTATATCTGTTTCGTTTTGACAACAGAGGCAACGCTTTAAAAAATATATTTCTATAAAATACTATTTTTAGAAACAGGTCACAATGTTAATTTGTATCTGCTAAATAAAAAGAGAACATTACCATTTTCATTCGAGGTGTTGGCGTTTATGTCCTCATAGCATCGTTTGGTCTCATCCAAGATTCTTTTCAACCGTCCACAATGCCTTCTATATCGCTTGATACCTGTGGCTAAGCTCGCGGACATATTGTAATTCTTAAATTTAGTCCAAATTTTGCATTTAGACCTACATAGCACTTTCACTTCTCCATTTCCTTACTAATAATATTTCCGCAGAAGGGAAATCACTCTCAAACGTATAGTTTGTCCGGTTTCCTAATGTGTACGAAGTGAATCATTGTAGCACAGAACCAGATAATCATTGGTAAATGTCAACAATAAAAAAAGATGGCAAATGTCTTCATTGCAACTTGTGTCAGCGGATTGTCTGATGCGGTGAGAAAGATTCTTCCTTATGCGAGTATAACATGCATAAATAGAATCAAAACAGGTAAACATTTTGCCTACATTTCGTGTCATAATGCAAATGTGTCGGGTAGGTCATTTTTGTGTCGGGTCGGTCATTTGACAATCACACAGGTCAGAACGGTCAGAACTCAAATTAAGAGTCACAAAACAATATTATTCCTTGCAATTCAAAATTGCAACATTATTCATTGCAATTCAAAGTGTAAATATAACTTTGTGTGAAAAAATAAAATACTCTCACAGTAAAACGTAAGAAATGCAACAAAAATATTTGTGATTGTAATTTATCAATATAAATTTATTGACTTAATACTGACATAAATATACTGGTACAGAGGTGAGCATAAATTAATCACAAATAGCCTGATACATCTCTATGAGTAGCAGTAACACATAGCACATTGAAACCATATAAACCAGATGCGGCCCTCGGGATAACGCCCCAAGAGGTGAAGGCTATTGAAGAGCATGCTGACATCCTCCTGGCAGATGTCCCAGTCATCCAGGCAGTGGCACACTCGGCTCACAAACTGAGATGGGCCGCTAGCACATGGGCAGGTAATCAGACTGAACACACATGACAACAATCACAGATTTCACAAAGTTGAGCTTTCAATGTCAGTTAACCTTATACCCTACCTTTTCCTCGGGGAAAGCTGGTTTAGTTTAGGAAGTTTACTTGTGCCAGTCCCTGACAACTGTCCTTCTTGAATCAGACATAGGGGTGAATGTCCATAGAAATAATTTCATGACCAATGCCTGCTTAAGTTATGTGGCTTTCCATTTGTTGAGACGGGACAAGCTTTTTGAGCATTTGTTGCCATAGCAGGTATTGTCATTTTCGTCCTTATTTTTACGCAAAATTCAAAATGGGTAATTATTACTGATTATAAATGATAATTCTTACTGATCATGCAAGCAGACTGTATTCCCAGATCTCTTAGTGGGCCAGTATCAATACTTCCATCAGATAGTGGAGGTCTATAAATAGAAATTTCACTTCTGTGGGAAAACCAGACTTATGCATGTGCGTAAAATGTCGTCCCAGATTAGCCTGTGCAGTCCCAACAGGTAAATCTTCGACTACACTTTTCACCTAGCCTGGATTTTCGTTTAGAAAAGACTATCTTTAAATGAAAAATTCCATAAAAGATGAAAGAGTCGTCCTTGATTAGCCTGTGCTCAGGTCAGTAACATCCCTATGAGTTGAAGGATTTAGGCACAAATCCTAACCTATTAATATGATGCAAAATGAATTGAATACACAATGAAGGTCATACTTTCAGGTCAAAACTCAAAATCATACTAGTAAAAGTATTTAATGTTTGCTCTCATATTTTGCAATGCATGGAAGGATTACAAAATAAGCACACGTTGTAAATTAGGCAGTTTGTAGGCTGCAAGAACCACATAACTGCATTCATTGTGGCACCTTCAAATCACAAAGGTCAAATAACAGTAACTTTTTTTGTGTTTGTTTACTCTTTTACTTACCCCCTCCCCCTGCAATGAACGATTTTAAAATATCATGGGTCTAAATTGAATGTTAACTTGTATAGTCCAATAGGCTTAGTCCGCAATCTGACTTCACCATCCATGGAAGGGTTTTGAAAAAAAGTTGTCCCTATATAAAATCATGTGTTCCAAGCCAGTGATAGCCACTCTTAAGGTTAAGGTCATACTTTAAGGTCAAAGGCCACAATTGCATCACTTACATGTATGGGCAAAGTTCTACATCTTAGTGTCAAATCCATGGCGTATCAATCATCTTCAGTGATCTGTTTATTTATGGCAGCACATTCATAGACACACAATAAATATTATAATCACTGATAATTGCAGTCACTGTGCACTTAACAGAGTCTATCTACTGTAAATGTCAATGAATCCTAGCTCATATCAATTGCTATTTGCTCTATCTACTGTAAATGTCAATGAATCCTAGCTCATATCAATTGCTATTTGCTCTATCTACTGTAAATGTCAATGAATCCTAGCTCATATCAATTGCTATTTGCTCTATCTACTGTAAATGTCAATGAATCCTAGCTCATATCAATTGCTATTTGCTCTATCTACTGTAAATGTCAATGAATCCTAGCTCATATCAATTGCTATTTGCTCTATCTACTGTAAATGTCAATGAATCCTAGCTCATATCAATTGCTATTTGCTCTATCTACTGTAAATGTCAATGAATCCTAGCTCATATCAATTGCTATTTGCTCTATCTACTGTAAATGTCAATGAATCCTAGCTCATATCAATTGCTATTTGCTGTGTATGTCAATGAATCCTAGCTCATATCCATTGCTTTTTGCTGTTAATGTCAATGAATCCTAGCTCATATCAATTGCTATCTACTGTTAATGTCAATGAATCCTAGCTCATATCAATTGCTATCTACTGTTAATGTCAATGAATCCTAGCTCATATCAATTGCTATCTACTGTTAATGTCAATGAATCCTAGCTCATATCAATTGCTATCTACTGTTAATGTCAATGAATCCTAGCTCATATCAATTGCTATCTACTGTTAATGTCAATGAATCCTAGCTCATATCAATTGCTATCTACTGTTAATGTCAATGAATCCTAGCTCATATCAATTGCTATCTACTGTTAATGTCAATGAATCCTAGCTCATATCAATTGCTATCTACTGTTAATGTCAATGAATCCTAGCTCATATCAATTGCTATCTACTGTT
Organism: Dreissena rostriformis; assembly: GCA_007657795.1. NCBI lineage: Eukaryota > Metazoa > Mollusca > Bivalvia > Myida > Dreissenidae > Dreissena > Dreissena rostriformis. Next base: position 6,052 of record VMBQ01014910.1, on the reverse strand, counting down.
AATGTCAATGAATCCTAGCTCATATCAATTGCTATCTACTGTTAATGTCAATGAATCCTAGCTCATATCAATTGCTATCTACTGTTAATGTCAATGAATCCTAGCTCATATCAATTGCTATCTACTGTTAATGTCAATGAATCCTAGCTCATATCAATTGCTATCTACTGTTAATGTCAATGAATCCTAGCTCATATCAATTGCTATCTACTGTTAATGTCAATGAATCCTAGCTCATATCAATTGCTATCTACTGTTAATGTCAATGAATCCTAGCTCATATCAATTGCTATCTACTGTTAATGTCAATGAATCCTAGCTCATATCAATTGCTATCTACTGTTAATGTCAATGAATCCTAGCTCATATCAATTGCTATCTACTGTTAATGTCAATGAATCCTAGCTCATATCAATTGCTATCTACTGTTAATGTCAATGAATCCTAGCTCATATCAATTGCTATCTACTGTTAATGTCAATGAATCCTAGCTCATATCAATTGCTATCTACTGTTAATGTCAATGAATCCTAGCTCATATCAATTGCTATCTACTGTTAATGTCAATGAATCCTAGCTCATATCAATTGCTATCTACTGTTAATGTCAATGAATCCTAGCTCATATCAATTGCTATCTACTGTTAATGTCAATGAATCCTAGCTCATATCAATTGCTATCTACTGTTAATGTCAATGAATCCTAGCTCATATCAATTGCTATCTACTGTTAATGTCAATGAATCCTAGCTCATATCAATTGCTATCTACTGTTAATGTCAATGAATCCTAGCTCATATCAATTGCTATCTACTGTTAATGTCAATGAATCCTAGCTCATATCAATTGCTATCTACTGTTAATGTCAATGAATCCTAGCTCATATCAATTGCTATCTACTGTTAATGTCAATGAATCCTAGCTCATATCAATTGCTATCTACTGTTAATGTCAATGAATCCTAGCTCATATCAATTGCTATCTACTGTTAATGTCAATGAATCCTAGCTCATATCAATTGCTATCTACTGTTAATGTCAATGAATCCTAGCTCATATCAATTGCTATCTACTGTTAATGTCAATGAATCCTAGCTCATATCAATTGCTATCTACTGTTAATGTCAATGAATCCTAGCTCATATCAATTGCTATCTACTGTTAATGTCAATGAATCCTAGCTCATATCAATTGCTATCTACTGTTAATGTCAATGAATCCTAGCTCATATCAATTGCTATCTACTGTTAATGTCAATGAATCCTAGCTCATATCAATTGCTATCTACTGTTAATGTCAATGAATCCTAGCTCATATCAATTGCTATCTACTGTTAATGTCAATGAATCCTAGCTCATATCAATTGCTATCTACTGTTAATGTCAATGAATCCTAGCTCATATCAATTGCTATCTACTGTTAATGTCAATGAATCCTAGCTCATATCAATTGCTATCTACTGTTAATGTCAATGAATCCTAGCTCATATCAATTGCTATCTACTGTTAATGTCAATGAATCCTAGCTCATATCAATTGCTATCTACTGTTAATGTCAATGAATCCTAGCTCATATCAATTGCTATCTACTGTTAATGTCAATGAATCCTAGCTCATATCAATTGCTATCTACTGTTAATGTCAATGAATCCTAGCTCATATCAATTGCTATCTACTGTTAATGTCAATGAATCCTAGCTCATATCAATTGCTATCTACTGTTAATGTCAATGAATCCTAGCTCATATCAATTGCTATCTACTGTTAATGTCAATNAAGGTCAAGGTCAAGGTCATCCTTCTAGGTCAAATATATGGGTCAAAATTGCTCATGTAATGTAACTTCTGCAATATTGAAGCTAGCAATTTTATATTTGACATGCATGTGTATCTCATGGAGCTGCACATTTTGAGTGGTGAAGGGTCAAGGTCAAGTTCATCCTTCAAGGTCAAACGTCATATAGGGGGACATTGTGTTTCACAAACACATCTTGTTTAGAGTTTATTTTTATTATTATGACGTTCGCAATATTTAACAAATCTTAAAACAATAAAATAACAAATTGATTTAAACAGGTTCTATCAAAACATATGGTAAAACTTTCAGTTAAAAGTGAAGAAAGCTTTGCGATTGTTTTTATACATTGCGAGTAATTTTAAACAGCAATAAAACACTAGTCCTCTCAGAAGAGGTAATTATGTGACGATCAAGATGCCGAAACATATATTTTTGGCCGTTTTATAGCCTTAATTACTTTTGTTTCATTTTAAAATGCCGCTCACTTTCCAGCCTTATCAGTAATAAAGTGATTAGCATTTATTTGGTATTAATATTTGCTCTATGTCTTGACTTTACTCGCTACCAATTTACTTAGCGGGAGCTGTAATTGTGTGATCCTGGTTGGTAAAATCCGTTTTATTTTAATGTTAAATAATCTATCAAAGTTTTTTTACATATTCCTAGTTTAGTGTTCGTTTTTAACCAAAATTTCTCATATTGTTGTGTTCTTTTGTCGGATACGAGGTTCGACAGTTTCGGAAATATTATGGGACCTCAGCAAATTTTATTGGATATGTCCGAGGTCCGACGTCTTTCACATGGGTTGATATATAAAACAAGTAATTGAGGTGATGATTTATGTTACAACTAATTCATGGTATTTTAACCATGTGCAGGATAGCAAAACATCTTTGGATTTTAAATTTACATATAATTTTATACATTTTTCATAATCTTGACAGAAAATTCTTTGAGGTCACCTGAGAAAGAAGTTCTAAAGATGAGCTATTGTGATCATCCTATGTCCGGCGTCCGGCAATTTACTGTGGTTTGTGGTGTAAAGTGGGTATTATCAATTGTTAGCTGGTTACCACTCTAGAGGCCACTTTTTTCATTCAATCTTGATGATACTTGGTCCAAATGTTTATATAGACAATATCTACCCATAGTTGGAATCTGGATCACATGAGTACTTAAACTTGGTCACAAGCTTCCATTCTAAGAAAAACCTTCTTACCACTCTAGAGGACACACATTTATGACTCCATCTTTATAATCAGAAAAGGCATCTGGACAATATCTTGGCGGAGTTTCAAATCTGCATCGTGTATGTCTAGAAACTAGGTCACCATATCATATCTTTGAAAAACATTGTTACCATTTTGGGGGCCACATTTTAAAATTAATCTTGATAAAACTTAGTAACAATTCTTATGTTGACAATATCTAAGCTGAATTCAAATCTGGGTCACGTGCGTCCAAAAACTACCTAACCAGGTCAAATCTTAGAAAAACCTTGTTACCTCTCTAGATGCAACATATAAGACTAAGTCTTGATGAAACTTGGTTAAAATGTTCATCTTGACAACAAAAAGGCTATTTTTGAATCTTGGTAAAATAGGGTCAACAACTATTTCACCAGGTCAAGTCTACAACAATTGGTGTCCGTGAACTCAGGTTAGCACTTAAGGGCCATCATGACCGTCTTGTTTAAATTCTGGTTTTGTGTGCAAATTCATTCTTCTTTAGTGTAATGTTTTAAAAATAATTTATTGTTATATTTAAAACCTTTTGTTGAAATACATGTTATCAGATACATGTTTATACCATTTTCTTTATCAATTTATACTGTAACATGATATTGGAAATCAAACTGGCTGCATGAAAATGTATGATGTGCGTTAATCTGGACACATTTGTATGTTATTGAATAAGGCACAACTTAGCCAATTGGATGACATTTGAAACTACCTTATGAAAATCATCAAGATAATGTCATTCGACTGGATGTTTGCTGTTTCCACAGACTTAAAATGAAGCGGCTATCACATAATTTTTTTATTTTTTTAAATTTAACAATATGTTAAATTACCATGGTCACTTTTCTAAAACTCAAAAGACATGATAATCCCTGCTAATTATAATTATGTTCAAAAACAATACATTATATTATTTTTTAGTTTCACCGATATTAGGTTTTGAAGCAACGTTTATCCCATTAAAGAAAGGGAATGTTGTCTTCAAATTTTTACCATGTTTTTATTGAACTAACGGTTGAAATGTTCAACAAAGGGGTCAGGAGTGTTATTTTGTCCATGCAAGTCTGATTATGGAATATATATGAGCCTCACTCTGTGAGAATGGGGTTTAATTCATGTATGTAAAGGGTCCTCCCAAATGAGCCTGTGCAGTCCTCACAGGCCAATCAGGGACGACACTTTCCGCTTTTATTGTTGTTTTTTTTGGTAAAGGAATACTGTTCTTGACGAAAATCCAGTTTAGGTGGAAAGTGTCGTCCCTGATTAGCCTGTGCAGACTGCACAGGCTAATCTGGGACGACACTTTACGCACATGCATTAAGCCCCATTTTCACAGAGGGATGCTCATTTGGTTTCTAGTTATTGCCACTTTCAGACCCCTAGTTTCACAGTGACACGTATGGGCGGTGCGTTCAACACTCTGATGTCGGAGTACGTGCTGGCATACATCCTGGCGCAGGAGAGACATGTCCTGGAGCTGGCTAAACAACAGGAGACCGCCACCTGGGACAAGTAGGCTACATTTTCATGTCTTTTTGAAGTTAATCAAGAATAAGTTCATCATATATTCCCAGGCTTTATGGATTTATAACGGACTGTTTCTACCTGAAATGTCGGCTCATGCTTATTATTAGGGATGCAACAGATTACAAAAAACATTAACTGGTTAACCTTTTACTGTAACCGGTTATTAACCGGTTTAGTGAACAACCTTCAAAATTAAAAGCGTTACAACCCCCTATGCAGAAAGACACTTGGGAGCAAGATGTGTTCAAGGCCACTCTCTCCAACAAGTTGCAGGTTCTAGAGAAGCTGCTTGAAGAAGAGAGGTTCGAGTAGAAATAGCAGAAAGTAAAAAAAGTAGTGACCGCCATATGCTAAGAAGTAGTGAGCCCCAAATCTTACACCCACAAAGAGTGTATATCAGAAAAGACGCGACAGAAAGTTGAAGAGGGAAGAGAAAAAAAACAAGTGTCAACAACAGCTGAACAAAAGTAGAAAAAGCAAAAGCACAAAAAGAGTACACAGAGGAAAATAGGAACATCAAGCAAAGTATAAGAGCAGAGAAGCAAAACTACCTAGAGATGCTTGCGACAGAAGCAGAAGAGGCAGCACACTAGAACAGAACCAAGGACCTGTACTCCATCACCAAGAGACCAGTAGGAAAGTATGTCAGAGACTTCAGCAAGGGACAATAACAGAGGAGTACTAACAGACGACAAAGGGCAGAAAAAAAAGTGGATTGAGCTATTCAACAGGCCAGCTCCTGCAAACCCAACACTGATAGTGCCATCTACAGGCAATCTGTCAATCAAATGCTGCTCACCAAGGAAGGAAGAGATCCGCAGGGTCATTTAACAATTGAAGAAGGGCAAGTCTGCAGGACCTGACAGCATACGGACAGAAGCGCTGAAGGCTGACGTTACGAACATTGTAGAGCTACTCTACCTGCTCTTCAGAAAGGTATGCGAAGAATAAGTAATTCCAACAGAGTGGAAAGAGGGCTACCTCATCAAGCTCTCCAAAAAAGGCAACCTCAGTTTCTGCCCCAACTACCAAGGTATAATGCTGTTGTCCATCCAGGAAAGGTGTTTTATTGCATCCTGCTGAACCAAATGAAAGAAGCTGTAGACCTATATCTCCGTGACCAACTGGCCGGCCTCCGAAAGGAGATTGTGCAGAAATCATACCCTGTGCATCATTCTGAAACAATCCCTGGAGTGAAACTTACCCCTATATGTCAACTTCATTGACTTTGAGAAGGCATTAAACAGCATCGACCAGAATTCTCTCTAGAGACTTCTGAGACACTACAGAGTGCCAGGAACTATCACATACATCATCAGGAAGTCGTATGATGGGATGACCTTCAGAAAAGTTCACTGCAGAGTGTTCACAAACGCATTCAAAGTAAAAACCAGAGTGAGGCAAGGCATCTTACTCTCACCTTTCCTGGACCTGCTTGTCATAGACTGGGTCAGAGTGAGGCAAGGCGTCTTACTCTCACCTTTCCTGGA
>VMBQ01014908.1:0-13009 GCA_007657795.1 Dreissena rostriformis | reverse complement strand
TGACCTTTGATTATAATGATCGTGTCGTAACTTCAGAATAATAATAAATATTCTATTAAATGTAGTTTATGTTCTTGTTTTATTTGAGTCTCGAGAATATGAGATAATTGGTGATTTGTGTTCAAAAGAAACGCGGAAGCGAAAGATGGATTGCCCACTAAAATCGTACTAAATTTACTCAATCGGACTTACCTATTGATTTTCTTTCTTTTCTGGTGGTACAACCTACGTTTTAGCTTGTTGACATAAACCTCAGACAATGGAGTATTTTTCTTATATATATTCACATTTAAAAATCAATTCTCCGATCATAACACAATTTTTCGGATTTTCCAATTGTCTAAACTTAGAAAGCGAAAGTAAAGTGTGAATTATATATTTTGGCAATAATGTGTTTCCTCTAAAATCCGCATTATATGTATGGATTCATCTTAAGTGAAAAATAATTCACAATCTGACAATACCTTGTTAAAGCAAAATATGTTAAATGCTATATAACAAAGCTTATATGAAATGGGCAACCATGCAGCTTATACGTCAGCCGTACAATGCATTTTGGATATGGCAAAACAGTTGAGATTTAGGCTAGATTTCATTTTCATTTTGTCGTTGTTGAAAAAATAAAACATTACCACAGACGTTGGCATTGTCAAAAAGCATACAATTTAAAGTTTGAAACCAATTGACTTTCTAAACTATAGCATTCTATGCCAGGTTTTTTCCGCGTAGATGTATAAGATGGGCTTTGGTCTAGTTTTCGTGCGATAATAACACGCTGCGGGACCATATTATGCACATGCTATTGCGCAAAATGTAATGTTGGATCGAATGCAAACTAAAAGGTACTGTTAAATGTATAACAATAACGATTGGAAATTACAACGATCAATGTTATTTGAATAAGCAGTTCAATTGCAGTTAAATGTATGTTATTGATGTTTTACAACTATACATACTTATGAACGATTAGTTTAATTTATGAACGTTTGTAATGACGCGATGTAGTGAATTGTCATTTTAAATATGTGATGTATTTTTTAATCTATACTTTGAGAAATTTAACAATGCGCGCTCATTAAATAACTCGAAACTTTCTTAAATTAGTTGTTTGTTATGTTGATTGTATTGTCATGGCAAATAGCCACTTGCCGACAATATGTATTTGCCTAAAACAAAAGATTAGGGGATAGTTACAACAATATCCATCCTGATAAGGTTTATTCAGTGTCATAAATATTCATTTATTTCCATTAAAATAAAAAATAAAATAAGTTTCGTGTGAATTGTTAAACAAACTTTCATAAACAAACAAATAGAATAAATCTTCAAAAGTTAAAGTACCATACATTTTTTTTTTAAGTTTAAAATATTTTGTCCATGCCAGACAGAATGCACATATACACTTAAAAAAACTCTATTGTATGTAAATTTGGCCATACGACACATTGACATTATATTTGATTCTGCAACGAATACAAGTAAATATATCGGTATCGGACGAGCACTAAGAATAAATGTATCGCTATACATGTCATTTAAGAAAAACCCATTTAATCGATGGTACATAAAGCAAATTTATCAACTTTATTTAAACCTCTTTTACATTCGAGAATTGTTTNCCAAATTGCCATATTTTATGAAATTTGACATAGACGGTAGGGATAGTTAAAAAAACAAAATCTCTGTTAAAAGTGCGGTGACCCCCTTTTTTATTTATGTTTTATGATGACAATTCGTAGATGAACATATTTGAGCAGTTTCGCAGAAAGTTATTAGATAGAACTTTTTTTAATTCCATTTTTGTGGCTAAAATAGTAAAAAATTACGTTTTTTTGGGTGAAATCATAAAAAATAAATTTCTTAAAATTAAACTTGTGTTCTCCATTTTTTTGGTAGTTTATGTTTTAATTAAATGGTATATGATGTATCTTAGCTTATATACTATCTTCATGTTGCCAATTTCATAGGTTATTAATCATTTATATGCAATTAGAGATTTTTCAGTTTTAATGAAAAAGTACATTTTATATAATGGTGAATAAAATAAAAACAAGGCCGGTGACCCTATGTTTTTATTTCATTTTTCATATAATATTAGTATGTATTACTCAAATATAAATTTTGAGCAAAAGTTATTAGATGGAAAAAAATCAGCAAAACTGCAGCAAGACCCCTTAAAATATTTTGTCCATGCCAGACAGAATGCACATATACACTTAAAAAAACACTATTGTATGTAAATTTGGTCATACGACACATTGACATTATATTTGATTCTGCAACGAATACAAGTAAATATATTGGTATCGGACGAGCACTAAGAATAAATGTATCGCTATACATGTCATTCAAGAAAAACACATTTAATCGATGGTACATAAAGCAAATTTATAAACTTTATTTAAACCTCTTTTACATTCGAGAATTGTTTAAAGTATATAAAACTATATGGATAATATTAAACATGTTAAAGGTGACACAAAAAAGGAGACTAAAACTTTTGACCTTAGAGTGTCACATTGACCGGCATAACTGACATATACGCGTTTTGCAAATTGCCTTAATTAACATTTATGTTAAGTTTCATTTAAATCATTCTAAGATATATATGGTATGGAACGGACACGACAATGGAGGACCTTTGATCTGTGTCTTGCCTTCTGCACATCGTGTCAATGATCTAATGATTGGAACCAAGTTAGTGAAAATCATTCGGACTGTATAGGGGATATGGAAACGACAAAACAATCTAAGTGACAGATGAAGAAGGGGCATTTATATAACACGCTCCCGCTCGCTTCGCGGCGAAAAAGAGTTTAAATTTACATCAACAAAAGTACATGCACCAACATATTAAGGGAGAAAATATTACAAATGTATCTTATGATTGAATGTAACGTGTATCGTATTAATAGTTCCTTCTTATGTCAAAGAAAAATTGATAAAATTTTACTAATATAGATTTAAAAAAGCCTTTTTCCGTCAAATTCTTTACAAACACTTATGTGCCGGCAATATCTAGCTGTTTGCATTCTGTGTGCGGAAACTGACGGTTAAAAAATATATTTTTTTGAAGATTTTGCTTATATAACTTTTAATGGTATTCTTTTCTTAGATTGTCATATTTAGTTCAATCTGATGAACACATATGTGGCGTGTTCTGAGAAAACTGGGCAAAATGCACAGGCTAATCCGGGACGACACTTTCCGCCTAAACTAGATTTTCGCTAAGAAGAGACATCATTTAAACGAAAAATTCCATGAAAGCGGAAATTGTCGTCCCTGATTAGCCTGTTCGGACTGCACAGGCTAATCTGGGATGACAATTTATGCACAAGCATTTTGCCCAGTTTTGTCAGAACACGCCAAATATTGTGCAATGCCTCATAACGTTTCACGCCCGCTTCTCTTGTTTACATCCGTGGTAAACATTCAAGGCAAGTGCAATGTTTTTTTCGTCATGATACCGGTTTTGAAAATCCCCCAACGTTTAACGTTAATCGTTTGTTTTTTTTTCATTACTTAATGCGTTTTATATAGATCTTGTGTTGTGTTTGAATTGATAACTTAAACTAGGTATCTCCTTCTGAATTAGCTGTAGTCACACACGCAATACTTAGTCCCATGTTATTGTAATGATCTTACCCCTTAAATGTGTATCCATCTGTCAAGCAGAATCGAGGAATGACATAACATTAGAAGTTGTAATTACTGGTACTTATCGAGTTGACTGTTCAGATCAAAATTGTTTGCTTACGTATAATAATACCAAAACGCAGTAGCAATAACGTAAGGCGTCTTGTTGAAAGCAAATCCTAATTCTTTTATTGTAGCTCGAGTATCAAACCATCGAAATAATGTTACATTTCGATGGAAATGTATCATTATCTGCATAAACTTAAGTTTATATAAACTTCCGTAAATATATTTTCATTGTATATGCTTACAAGAGCGTTAGCACTCCTTGGGCCCATTATGACTTGATATTTGGTTACCCTAAAAATTAAACTGAATAGACCTCTGGATATGATAATGTATGGTATTTGTCATGAAGGAGTAATTATGCAGTTGATTTCGGTATCATACAAAAGGCTTATAATCCGTATTTCCGTATTAAATTTTGTATTACAAGTTATTAAAAAATTTACACAGTCAATGTTTAGGCCAAATGTCATTTATGTGTGAGTGTACCTTCCTAAATAGGCTGGACGTTTCCTGATAGTACATATAACCGTCTGTTAAATGTGTTTATTAACAGTCACTTTTTGTATTAGAGTAAGTCAGTACCACGCACACAGTTGGACATTGTGGTCAGATATTTGGTTGATGGGACCGTTTGGCCGTCGATTTTATCTTGTATATTAGATTTATTACTGGATTTGGAAAGCGTTTGTGTAAGAATTTTAGGAGCACAATAAACATCAATGAAAACTTTGTCGATTTTAACAGAAACACTTGAATGTGTATACATTGCCTGTTATAAAGATGCCAAGGGTTTTGTCATTGTGTTTAAATATGTGGTTTATGTGCAGTGATGGCACTTGTAAGAGCAAATTCTTTGTTGTCCAGGCTACTTACTGAAAGCTATATCAGTTACAATGGTCGAGTGTACGTGCGTGCGTGTGAGCTTGTCCGGACTGTAACTTTGTCATTTGGTCGTACATTTTTTTGAATAACAAAGCACAAATGACCAATATCATAAGACGACATGTAGTGTGTATAATTCGTCTTGTTTAATGCAAATTAAAAAAAAAATATTATCACAAATAACCACCGTGAGGAGACAATGTGTTGTTCATATAACCCGTCTCAATTACTCAAGGTCAATGTCAAACTAAGAGGTAAAAAGATGAATTTGGACCTAAACTAGCATGTCCGAAACTTTTCATTCATCATGCAATTTAAAATTAACTTACCCCAAATGACAACCACGAGGAAACGACCTGAAGTGAAGAGCCTAACAGCCGTCTGCCTACCTTACGGTCCAAGGTCACTGTTAGGGATAAGATGTCAAATTTGGTCATAAAACAACTTGTCTGAATTGTAACTGTGTCAATCATCATGCAATTAAAACAGCTTAACACAAATGTCCACCAGAAGATGATGTGTCGTATGTAACGTATGTCTCCCAAACTAAATGTTAACGATTAAAACTGGCAAAAAAACCTACATCGTGTCCAGTCTGTTACATTCATTATGCAATTCTAAAATGATTTACCACAAATGATAACAGTGTGGAGGTGTGTCACCCGTTGGGCAAAGGTTAAGGTCACACTAAAGATAAATGGTCAAGCATGTGCATGATGCAGTTGATAAATATTTACAAGCATTTTTTACGGGTTCAACATGATGCTGACAGGCATCTTGTTCTATCTTTCGTGCAGATAGTTAACCATGTCACAAGCATGGACTACAGTTCTGAGAATCTTAACGGTATCACTAACCATGTTTTAATGGCAAATCACAAATGAATAGTAGTAAGTTATACTGGCTTTGTTAGAGGTCTGGCAGAATTTATATTATTGCTCAATCATAATGATCTATTTTGGTATCAATTTGCAGGAGTATTTTATACCGGACCTACACCCAAAACTGTATATAGTCTCAATGCCTATATGTTTGGGGAGAAATTTCAAGAACATCAAATGAGTTGCAATTTGCCATTCATTATGTGATCACTTCCAACATGTATACATTAGTTTGCAATTTTGCAATACTTACTTTGGGTCCTAAATATGGTTCTTTTTGGATATGATTCGTTTTAAGATGGAAGCCATTCTATACCTGGCAAATTTCAAATTATCCTCTTAAGTTTGCATTCAGGTGCTGTAGGTCTGCTCAGAGTAGGTGGACCGAGAGCGGAATTCAATGTATGTGGAGAAAGAATATTTGTATGGAGATGAAGACACTGTAAAAGTTAACTGCTATGAGTTCATTAACATGCGATACAGTCATTGATATCTGGTATTTTTCTAATCTTCATATGGTAACTTTCTGGTGACCAGTGGAATTTAAACTTTACACTTACTGCTATCAATTAAACTGAAAATCTTGATTTTCTATAAATGCCACAATGTGTATTGACATTATTGATTATATAGTAAACAAGGGACAAAATTGTCACAAAACCAGGTCTTCAATTTCAAACAGCTTACTGAATGTTAAAACATACTAAGTGTCACCATGACCTAGTTTTTGACCCGACAAGGCCCATGTTGGAACTTGGCCATTAGATCATGTAGATAAAACTTGTGACCAAGTTTGGTGAAGATCGGATGAAAAGTATTTTGATTAGAGAGCGGAAACCATTCTCAATGTTTTAAACGCACTAAGAGACCACGTGACCTAGTTTTTGACCCTTAGCTGAATGTTTAAACATACTTAGTGTCCCCATGATCTAGTTTTTAACCCGACAAGGCCCATGTTCGAACTTGGCCTTAAGATCATCTAGATAAAACTTGTGACAAAGTTTGGTGAAGATCGGATGAAAAGTATTTGAATTAGAGAGCAGAAACCATTCTCAATATTTAAAACGCACTAAGTGACCCCGTGACCTAGTTTTTGACCCGGCAAGGCCCATGTTCGAACTTGGCCTTAAGATCATCTAGATAAAACTTGTGACCAAGTTTGGTGAAGATCAGAAGTAAACTACTTCGATTAGAGAGCGGACATAATTCTGAATGTTTAAAACGCACTAAGTGACCCCGTGACCTAGTTTTTTGACCCGGCAAGGCCCATGTTCGAACTCAGCCTTAAGATCATCTAGATAAAACTTCTGACCAAGTTTGGTGAAGAACGGATGAAAAGTACTTGATTTAGAGAGCGGACACCATGCTGAATGTTAAAAAACGCACTAAGTGACCCCATGACCTAGTTTTTCACCCGGCATGACCCATATTTAAACTTGACCTAGACATCATCTAGATACAGCTTCTGACCAAGTTTGGTGAAGAACGGATAAACAAAATTGAAATAGAGAGCAGACACAAGCTTGTTCCACCCGCCCGCCAGCCAGCCCGCCCGCATTTGCCAATCTAATAACCATTTTTTTCCTTCGGAAAATCTGGTTAATAAAATGATGTTCAAATCACATTTTGTCTTATGTATATTTATATTGCGTATCTGTCTTGAAAACAATTTTTATGTAAAAAAAGTTTGCTTATAAAATAATTTTTAACATGAAGATGAACATAATTGACACAAATTGACAAAATATTCACGGTCTATTGGGCCCAATCATGTTAACCAGATGTAGATAACATTTTTTACACTTGCATGTACAAAAAAAAACGACCACGAGTTATTGTGTGTTTTATTACTCTTGAAAATGGGTTTACCAGTTTGTAATAACATATCATACGAATAAACTAGATGTAGACACAAATAAAAAACAACCAACATCTCAAGATACAGAAATAATATTGTATATACTTGCGATCCATGATAAAATAAATATACATACCGGTATTTGCAATAAAATTATAGTAAGTGGTTTTGAGTAACTCATGGATATTTAAAAATATATTTAAATACACAATTATGTATGTACATGTATACAGGTTTTACAGATCTTGTGTGTACATTAAACATGTAAATATAATATCAAACGCAGATAATTTGATATGCAGGCTCAGGTGCATATATCAACATAAAATAATGTTTTGATATTTATGACCCTGCTGAAAAATACACAACTTTGTAACAATATGAAATATTGAATCTAGTATGTAGTAGAACAGTTTTTTGCTTGCAGATATTGTGTTTTGCTGTCCAAACAGTTGCTCATATTGTGTTCAAGTTATGTTCCCAAAAGGGGGCACATTTTCGACTCATAAAATTTAACTTTCGATGAACACAATTATTTAATAATTACATATGAACTATTCATAGAACATTTCTGCAAAGAATAGATCAAATCTGAATGCCAAAATATGGCAGTAAAGGAGAGGCAATCATCGTGGTAATTGATAAAATGGAATAATCTAAAGCTGGAGAGATTCAAACAATACTTAAACAGAACAACATATGTATGCTATGTATAAAATGTTGAATAACATGTATTTAATTGCTTGTCGATATGAAAAAGTAACAAATCTAACAAATGAAATGTACAATAACAATATACATATGTTTATTACTAATAACATGTATATAGCCAATCTAAAAATTTAAATGTTTGTTTAAAGTATATTTTAATATCCGTCTTATTGAGGTATATGTTCTACAATTAAGTCAACTGGATACTCCACCTTGCACTTTCATAAATGATGTCAAGATGGGAGAGAGATGAAAATAACAAATTATAAAAATTATGGAAAACAAAGTCACTGAGTGTGAACAGCATACTATGAATGGTAACTAGTCCAGCAGAAATAGAGAATTGGTTAGTTTATTCAAAATTTACAAATCTTGAAAGTCGAATGATGACTTTTATGCTGTATGTTGAAGTGTGTAGAGTATTCTGTCGACAAGTATGCGTCTACAGACAGACGAAAATTCATGATGAATCCAGTATGCCTTGCTCTACTTCATTGCAGGTGAATAATTAATATGGCATCAAAAACATTCATAGTAGCACCCATAACACATGACAACAGCACCACATTATAAATGGGAAATCAGTCAATGACATACATGCAAACAGTATTAATGGGATTAGGACTTCACACATAAAACCAGCAAAACCCAGATTTGTTTTTTTTACTAACTTATACCTGCACAAACCCATAGGAAACACAGGAACCTCATGACGTTTTTTTGTGTGTGTTTATTTGAGTTGTTTTAACTTTTTCAACAGTGTTTAGTTCACATTATGGCATAAGTCTACCTGTACATGTCCTATACACATGTCCTTAGTAATCTGGTTTACCAGTACCAAGTGCAAAGTCCAGTAACTGACAACAGCCCTGATTGATTCAGTTGTACGAGGCAAAGACATTAACCCTTTGCATGCTGGGAAATTTGTTGTCTGCTAAAATGTCGTCTGCTGAATTTCTAAAATTAGCATTTTCTTTGATTTTTTTCAAAGAATACTATAAGAATAGCAAACAGTTTGGATCCTGATGAGACGCCACGTTCTGTGGCGTCTCATCTGGATCCAAACTGTTTGCAAAGGCCTTCAAAATCCGGTTCCAGCGCTCAAAGGGTTAATATAGTTGTATGAGAAATCCCCACATAAGTCATCTAGCCGATTTTACATTTGGATTCTACTTTCAAGTAAAGTTTTTCAAAAACGTCTGCGTGCTTGAGAAAAAACAATCATAATTTGTTACAAATCAGAAAGCCAATAACATCATGTGAATATATTCCTTGTGAATCTATGAGAATGCAACTGACAATGCAAATGATAATGCAACTGTTAAGACATGTTGCTATAATTATTGAAAAATACAACCTTGACAACAATTGTGTTGTAGAATACAACTTTTATATAAATATAATAATAATTTTACACATTGATGTGTAAAATGTTCACAACTAAAAAACCTTATATCAAAATAGATTAGCACAATACTTGATAAAATTTCACAATACATCCTTAGAGTCAATTCTACATTTCTAAAATGAACATTACATGCTTAATATACAAATATTATAAACATTTGAATTTCTGTATTTTCTTTGAGATAAATTTCAAAATAAATCAGTAAATACATGTATATGTCCTGATGAAATTTCAGATAAACAACTTATTTTCTTTACATTTTAGAATTGTCTCCATACACAAATTATATTCACATTTAGCAATTGTATTTCCATGAGTGTAAATCACTGATATCCAGCATAAGGCATATTCAACTTAGACTTTTCGGCCATTTGTGTCGTGTTCTGAGAAAACTGGGCATAATGCTTGTGCGTAAATTGTCATCCCAGATTAGCCTGTGCAGTCTGCACAGGCTAATCAGGGACGACAATTTCCGCTTTAAGGGAATTTTTCGTTTAAATGAGGTCTCTTCTTAGGGAAAATCCAGCTTAGGCGGAAAGTGTCATCCTGGATTAGCCTGTGCGGACTGCACAGGCTAATCTGGGATGACACATTACACACATGCATTTTGCCCAGTTTGCTCAGAACACGCCACATTTGACTATCATATAACATCCTCTACCCTGAGTACCATGTCTGTAACAGAAACACGAGGTAATGATAAAGTCAATGAAACCAAATGAGCCTCGCTCTGCAAAAATGGGGCTTAATGCATGTACCTACAGTGATGTCCCAGATTTGCCTGTGCAGTCTGAACAGGCTAATCTGGGATTACAGTTTCTGCCTAGACTGGTTTATTTCAGAAGAAACTTTCATTATACAAAATAAAAACGTAAAGGTGGAAAGTGTTGTCCCTGATAAGCCTGTGTAGACTGCAGAGGCAAATCTGGGACGACACTTATGCACATGCATAAAGCTCCGTTTCCCCACAGCACGGCTTCAATATAACAAAAACCTCAGAAACTAAACAGTGATCTGAATACTTGATTACAACTTCATCTTCTTACGACATATAGAGACCACACATGGTGTAATAGGTAACAGCTGATACAAGTTTAACACAAGGAAGAACAGAAACTTTGGAATGCGTAGAAAATTGGAAGGAATAAGGGCTTTGCCCTTATGCATGAAACTTTTCCATTAACATTAAAATTATTTTCAAACAGAGAGAGTTCTCTGTTCAGGTTTCAGTAAAATATACTTTTACAAAAGCGTGTATAGAATAAAATTCTATGTAAGCTCTAATAAATACCTTAATATGATACATGATACATTAATATAATCTCAAACGGTTTTGCACGATTTTTCACTTCTGGCTATTGGCGTGTCCAGATCGTAAACGTTCATGTACACAGGAATGCTGTCAGTGGATTGGCTGTTACGATCACATGACCCCCGACTGCCATGGGGGTCAGGAAGGGGTTTCTTGCCCTTGGGCTGTTTAAATGCCATTTGTGACTGAGCGAGGGGATTTCTGCAGACGACAATATCCAGACTGTTACCAGCCCCTGATATCAGCGGGATGGCTTTGCTGCAGTCAACGTCTCGTATCCTTTGCTTGTTGATCTGCAATAAGTGAGAAAGAATAAATAAATTGAAACAGGTCTTCATTTTAGTACCAAATTGATTTAACTATAAATTTGGGGATGTACCATAAGATGGGTCCCTTACTTTCGCTCTTATTTGTCAGTATTCTGCTGTGACTTGCTCTCTATTTGTTTCCATAGCATAAACAAGCAGTCTCAAACTCATCATACATTATGCCAAAAATTCAACAATCTCAAAACACTTTACCAACTCTTGTACAAACTGACCTGTAAGATTCTATCATATTGTTTGAGCCCCATTTTCTCGGCCACAGAGCCCGGCCGTATTGCACTGATGTACACCCCCTTGCTGTTAACACTGTCCGACACCCCAAATCCAAAGTCCTCCTGCATAGTTTCCTTCAACAATGTCACTCTGTGTAACTGAATAGATTGCGGTGACATCACCGATGCAAGCTGATCTGTCAGTGGCATATTGTCAATATCCTTGATATAACTAGACGTACTGGCGCACCGTCGCTGCCTTCTATCCACCACGTAGGGTCTCAACTCGTTCTGGCTACTTGCCCCTCGACTAGTGCTATGGGACCAGTTTCTTCGCACTTTCTGCCTCTCCTTCTTAGCCGCGCTGTTTTTCACCATGCGCCTGTCCAGACTGCCAGTACTGGGTCGTTTCTCTGCGGTCCCAGAGTCAATCATGTCAGTTTGAGCCTTGAAGTTCCTGAACGCCTTCACCCAGTCATTCTCTTCGGGACTCGAGTCGTCCTCGGTCCGGCTGTTCTCTTGGTCGCCTTCCCACGCCTCGTCCGAAATCTGGAGCTGCGACATCTTCTTGCCGAAATCTTTGCAGAAATCATCACCCGTGTCGCCGGAGTCTGTTGAGGAATACGGCCGTGAGCGTTTTCTACTCTCCCGACTGAGTCGCGTGATGCTGGTACTCCCGGGGCGGGGTCTTAGCCCCGGCGGGGCTCCATGCTGGGAGAACCAATTGGAGCCCGAGCTGTCCCACGATTCCAGGGCACTGTCGATGCTCTTCACGGGAGTGATGGACTTACTGGCGTCTTCTCTTCCACACTAAAGAGGTGAGTACAGTTAATTGAGCTGCGCCATAGGAAAACTGGGCTTATTGCTAGCGCTTAAAGTGTTTGAGCACTTTCAGCCTAAACTGCATTTTCAGTAAGAAGAGACTTTCTTTGACACAAACAATACATGCTAACGGAAAGTGTTGTCCCTGATAAGCCTGTCCAGTCTGCACAGACTAATGTGGGACGATACTTTATGCACATGCATTAAGCCCAGTTATCCCAGAACACCTTAGTAAACAAACCAGCTATAAATTTTATAAAAAAACGATTTCTTAAATATGGTATAGGGTTAATCGGAATAGTAATTATTTGATAAATATGGTATTATCAACGTTCAAGACAGTTTGAGGAATTCTACATATACAACTTTTTGTTCATTACTACAATCTTATGTTTTATTTATTATTATTTTCCTTTTTTAATAATGAGAGTATCCTTCTCAAACATATCGAGACATAATCATGTTAAAAAAAGTTCTGCATATATTCAATTATACTTTTGTTATTTCATATTTACACCTGATTTACACATCACATTATATAATATATGAGTTGTATCATTTGAAAACGGGTCCTGTGCATTTGCGCAATCTTGTCATGATACACCCTGTCCGCAACAAAGTCATGCAGGGTTTCATTGTCTCATAAGCGGACAGGGTAACTCCAGACCGGATTGCCCTTATGGCCTCAGACCCAGCAGACAGGGTAACTCCACACCAGGATTGCCCTTATGGCCTCAGACCCATTGTTGCCAGGGTAACTCCAGACCTGGATTGCCCGTATGACCCATTGTTGCATTAT
Source organism: Dreissena rostriformis (assembly GCA_007657795.1). Lineage (NCBI taxonomy): Eukaryota > Metazoa > Mollusca > Bivalvia > Myida > Dreissenidae > Dreissena > Dreissena rostriformis. The sequence continues at coordinate 93 of VMBQ01014908.1, read as the reverse complement.
GCAGCTCATATTCACACTCTTAGCCCTTTGCATGCTGGGAAATTTGTCGTCTGCTTAAATGGTGTCTGCTAAATTTCTAAAATTAGCATTTTC
>VMBQ01014907.1:0-13731 GCA_007657795.1 Dreissena rostriformis | reverse complement strand
TAAGTCACAGTTTGTACAAATTTAGTCAGTGGACCCAAAGAATTTTGAATATGATTACTTTAACTGACCTGCTTATTGACTGCAGATTTTACAGTTATCAAACATTCTCTCCTTCATGGTGGTGACATATTTGAAGTTTCCACAATTTGTAACATTTAATTCGAACCGACCAACCAAATGACCCCAATATTCCTCCTCTTAAACTTTGTTTACGGGTCTATAAAAATATAATTGATGTATCAAAGACTAAGATACTCGCATGAACATTTTTTGAAAACAGCCCATGGGGATATTACCATAACTGTTTGTTGCCCCTAAAAGCATTTAAAAGTTTATTTTCAAACATTTTATAAATGGAAAAGGAAAAACATAAGAGATAAGAAGTTCAATGTATACTTCTGCAAAGATATAAATACAGATTAATGTTATCCAGCCTTGATAGAAATATGCCAAGCAGGGATGTACAGACATGTGTTATCCTTAAAGCTTTCCACTTTATGGTGGCATGAGTCTAAGGGTGCTCAGTATTCTCTTCCCCAAAAGTGCTAGTGAATTTTTTTTGCTTTATATTTTACAGCCTGTGCCTTTTGGATTGGGAAAAAAACGTGATGAACCATAAATTGGGGAAAATGAAACCTTATTAACTCTTTCAGTGCTGGAACTGAATTTTAAAGGCCTTAACAAACAGTTTGGATCCAGATGAGACGCCACAGAACGTGGCGTCTCATCAGGATCCAAACTGTTTGCTATTCTGATAGTATTCTTTGAAAAAAAATCGAAGAAAATGCTTATTTTAGAAATTCAGCAGACAACATTTTAGCAGATGACAAATTTCCCAGCATGCAAAGGGTTAATATGATCATAAATATCACTATTCCAATTGTTTATAAGTAGCATTAATCTGCATTTTAAAATTTATATTAAAACGTGCTACGGAATTATAATGCTGTACATGTATAATAAACTCAATACATCAATTATTGAGTTTATTGGAAAAGTTTGGCATATTTTGGGGGGAAATTTTTTTGGTCAGATTATTTGGACAAATGTTACTTTTTGCCATTGGGAAACAGCCTGTAAGAGGCTGTATTCTTAGGCAAAAAAATCAATGCCTACTAACCTTGTTGTTGTCTGTGGTTGTACCCAGGGAGGAATAGGCCTGGAAGTGAATGTGGTGCTGTCTACAGAACTCCACCAGCGAGGACTGCACAAGGTGTGGGTGGTGCTCTGTCTGTAAAATAACAACAAACAGCCATCAAGCGGTTACAGGAGTAACTGGAATCCAGTAACTTAACAGAATCCACCAGCATTATAATGCATTATTCATAATTATAAAGAAATGTTGACATGTATGTTAAATGGGAATATATTTATATTACAAATTTATAAATTTGAACATGTGGGTGGTGCTCTGTCTGTAAAACAACAACAGCCATTAACCTTTTGCATGCTGGGATATTTGTCGTCTGCTAAAATGTCGTCTGCTGAATTTCTAAAATTAGCATTTTCTTCGATTTTTTTCAAAGAATACTATCAGAATAGCAAACAGTTTGGATCCTGATGAGACGCCACGTTCTGTGGCGTCTCATCTGGATCCAAACTGTTTGCAAAGGCCTTCAAAATCCGGTTTCAGCACTCAAAGGGTTAAGGCCCCATTTGGCTTACAGAAGTTAACCCTTTACCACTCAGACATGCACTTAGACGCAATTGTACTCCCTTAGAAAATCAAATTAAGTTTAAAACCTTTATGACTAGATTCAAGTTTTTAAGGCTTCATTTCCAACCCTTGGATACTGATGACAAGCAAACCGCATAAAACCTGAACAGACTGCAAATTGCTCGCAGGCTGTTCTAGTTTTATGCTTGTTGCATATAGTTATTGTACTGGGTTTATGAGTTGGAAAGGGTTAAACATGTTGACAATATTGGTTTCAAGTTTGATTTTATTGATCACCTTATGCCTATAAAGACATTTGTGCAAAATTCATCCAAATTATGTTTTGGGCATCTGACAGAGTTGAGATTACTCTTAATTCTTTTGCAGGGCTAGTAGTTGTTATTATCTTATGAAGAAGGACCTATTTCATTCCACATGTTAGTCTGTGTTAGATCTTGGGTTCGATCCTCATTGTGGGAGCCTTCTTTCGATCTTCCCCAAAGACACCAAGTACTGGTTCTACCCAGGAAACAGACTCGAGAGTGTTTCAATAAGCCTTAGGCTTTCAATGCAATCACGCTAATATAATAAATAGGTTTAAACTAGTCTGTGTTACCTGCAGTACATGTGGTTGTATTTCACAACATTCCAACAGATCAGTGAGGTGTCTGTGCTCAAAATTAGAAACACCGATAGCTTTAAGTTTTCCTGCAAAGAATACTTTCAATTTTATTGGCAAATAAATGCATGTGGGTTTTGCCAAGATTTTATTTTCTGTTGTATTTTTATTTAAGATAATTTTATAAATATACTTCAGTGAATGGACAAAAAAGCAGAATGTTATTTTAATACAAAGCTTTTATAATTTTAAAATTGCTTACTGAATAAAAATCTACAAAGTTCTGAAATTACCGGTAAAATTTAAAATTAACGTAGTGTTAACCTAGCAAGGTATTCAACTAATTTGAAAGAGGACAAAAGATACTTTCATACCTTTTTTTATCATAAGTTTTTAATCAAAATTGTAAAATTAATTACAGAACTGGTGCCATGTTTCCATTCATAGGCTTCTAGCAATAAGTTAGGTTACCTTGATCATCTATCCATTCAAAATTGCACCATAACATTCATGAAAGATGCTTTATATAATAAAGCCAAGAGGTTTTGCTTACATCTTCAAATATGGAACACACCAGACCAATAAAATATATTTTATTTGATAACTTAGTCGTAACAAGTTAATTCGTTGAATTGATATCCCCCACCATTTATCAAAATTTTGTGACAGACGGAATGACGGACAACCTCAATTCTATATCCATCCGCCTTTGGCGGGGGATAACAAGTAATGATGGTACTCGTTTTCACCTTCTTTGTAAAGAGTCTCCATGTCTCTCCAGCTATCAAGTCTCAGTCGTGGGTTGTCTTCGTCGCCGGGTTTGCGACCCTGAGTCCCGGGCCAGTGGATCAGGTACAGGTCAAGGTAATCTGTCCTCAGGTTGGTCAGGGAGGTCAGGCAGGCTTCTCTGCATCTGTTGGCACCTTGGTCCTTTGGAGCTGAAAAAAACAGTTCACCAATTGGTTATCTGAAAAAATAAGTTTACCAATTGGTTATCTGAAAAAATAAGTTTACCAATTGGTATCTGAAAAAATAAGTTTACCAATTGGCTATCTGAAAAAATAAGTTTTCCAATTGGTTATCTGAAAAAATAAGTTTACCAATTGGTTATCTGAAAAAATAAGTTTACCAATTGGTTATCTAAAAAAATAAGTTTACCAATTGGTTATCTGAAAAAATAAGTTGACCAATTGGTTATCTGAAAAAATAAGTTAACCAATTGGTTATCTTAAAAATAAGTTTACCAATTGGTTATCTGAAGAAAAAAGTTTACCTATCGGTTATCTGAAAAAATAAGTTTACCAATTGGTTATCTTAAAAAATAAGTTTACCAATTGGTTATCTGAACAAATAAGTTTACCAATTGGTTATCTGAAAAAATAAGTTAACCAATTGGTTATCTGAAAAAATAAGTTTACCAATTGGTTATCTGAAAAAATAAGTTTATGAATTGGTTATCTGAACAAATAAGTTTGCCAATTGTTTATTTGAAAAAATAAGTTTACCAATTGGTTATCTGAAAAAATAAGTTTACCAATTGGTTATCTAAACAAATAAGTTTACCAATTGGTTATCTGAAAAAATAAGTTTACCAATTGGTTATCTTAACAAATAAGTTTACCAATTTGTTATCTGAAAAAAATAAGTTTACCAATTGGTTATCAACAAAGACATGGTGAATACTGTTTTTGAAATAGAGCTTTGTCACAAATGCGAGTTATAATATTCCCCCACTGTTTTTTCAGCTATTTTCAAGAGAAAAAAACTTGGGAATCTGTGGAAAAAAGTGTCTTGAACATGTATACTTCATGGTGATGCCACATTTGATGTTTCAGCGTAATAACTTGAAAAATGTTGAAGTGCTGTATCAATCTCATCAAAGTTTTACAACTTCATGCAAACAAACCGACAGACACAGTGACTCCCATATACCCTCTCCCTGCGGGGCAATAATCGCCCTTAAGATATGCGTCGTGTTCTGAGAAAACTGGGCATAATGCTTGTGCGTAAATTGTCATCCCACATTAGCCTGTGCAGTTCGCACAGGCTAATCAGGGATGACAATTTCCACTTTCATGACATTTTTCGTTTAAATGAAGTCTCTTCTGAACAAAAATCCAATTTAGGCAGAAAGTGTCGTCCCTGATTAGCCTGTGCGGACTGCACGGGCTAATCTGGGACGACACTTTACGCACATGCATTATGCCCAGTTTTCTCAGAACGCGACACATATTATTATTAATACAGCTGCTAATGCAGTGAAACGTGTATTTAAAAATTGCTCTCAATTTAAGTGAAGACTCCCATTCTGTTTAAATATGCATGTCACAAAACTGTGAGTACATGCTGAGCTTATTGGGGTGAATGAAAGTATTTACACTACAGAAAAGTTTTATTATGTACCATGCTAGGATTAAAAATATTTTGTTGGTATAGATCTATTAGTGATTCAAATAAAAAATATTGTACGCAAGTTATAGTAAAACAAGCAAATTCGTAGAATTGATATCCCCCGCAACATATATTTTGTTTAAGGATGGGTGCAAATCGGACAGATGAACGTACTACTATACAAAGGGCCATAACTCCGTTATTAACAGATGTTGTACAATGCCATTTGGCGTGCATCATCGTCTTATCCATATATATACTCATATCAAGTTTCAATGAAATCCGCCAAAGCACATTCAAGATATGGCTCCGGACGGACGGACGGAAGGACGGATGGACGGATGGACAACGCCAAAACAATATCCCTCCGCCTCTGGCGGGGGATAATAATACTATATTATAAATAACATTGCCTTAGTAAAACATAATGATCTTTAAACATATATATTTTTTTTAGTAAAAACAAAATACTATATAAATAACATAACCTTAGTAAAAGATAAAAGATAATTATCTTGCCTGGATATAATAATATTTAAATAAATGTATGTTTATGTTTTTAATGAGCAATACATAATCTATATAATTTCTAGAACAATTACCAAGCTTGCTAGTAAGAAATATATCATTTCTTGTCAGGCCATACTTAGGCAGCAACTCCAGGAGGCAATCACCGATGTCTGACTCATTCCTGTACACAGCAGCTGTATCTGAAATTAATATGAGCCTCTCTCTTTGAAAAGAGGGCTAACTGCATATGCTTAACCCTTTGCATGCTGGGAAATTTGTCGTCTGCCAAAATGTTGTCTACTAAATTTCTAAAATCAGCATTTTCTTCGATTTTTTTTTTCAAAGAATACTATCAGAATAGCAAACAGTTTGGATCCAGATGAGACGCCACAGAACGTGGCGTCTCATCTGGATCCAAACTGTTTGCAAAGGCCTTCAAAATTCGGTTCCAGGGTTAAAGTGTCGTCCCAGATTTATTAGCATGTGCAGTCTGCACAGTCTAATCAGGGACGACACTTTCAGCGTTAATAATATTTTTCTTTGAAAGAAAGTCTTTGCTTAGCAAAAATCCAGTTTAGGTGAAATGTGTTGTCGCTGATAAGCCTGTGCCTACTGCAAAGACTAATTTAGGAAGAAACTTTACGCAAATGCATTAAACTCCATTTTCTCAGAGTGCGTCTCATGTATACTTAGCATCTTACTGTGATATTAGCTTATGTTAAATATTGCTTATTTTTGGAGCATCAAATGAAATACAGAAATAAACACAAATATCATGTGTTGAGCATGCAAATTCTGTTAGAGCCATTTCTATTTTAGATTAAAAAATATTTTCATGTTAAACCATCATAATAATTATATAAATGATTGCAAAATTGAACAAGTTTATTAGTAAATTTTATTTTAAATACAGGATTTCACATTTTAATTTTAAATATCAATGACTGGTGTATCTCCGCATTCAATGTGGAGCACAGAACAGCTTGCATGCCTTGAACAAGCACAGAAAGAGCATCCCTTTAGCTGCCTCAAGTTCAGTTCCGACTTCTGCAGAGCTCCAGATAAGGGTTTAGTCTAAAGAGTATTTCACCCCCTGATATTATTGTTAAAGTGTATTTTACTCCTCTGCTTCAGCCATAAAGGGTATTTAGGAATATTATAGGGTATTTTCCATTTCCATAGAAAACGGACAAAGTACATGGCGTGTTTAATATAGAAAAAATATTTGTTATTTATATTATTAAATGCAAACAGAATGAATTTAAAATGATGATATGAACAGACTTTATTTAAAATATTCCCGCAGGAGCCGCTGGTGGCTTAAAATGTCCCTTTTTTGATCCACAAACATGATGGGCCGCCATTTTTATTACATNTTTTTTCAAAGAATACTATCAGAATAGCAAACAGTTTGGATCCTGATGAGACGCCACGTTCTGTGGCGTCTCATCTGGATCCAAACTGTTTGCAAAGGCCTTCAAAATTCGGTTCCAGTGCGCAAAGGGTTAAAGTGTCGTCCCAGATTTCTTAGCATGTGCAGTCTGCACAGTCTAATCAGGGACGACACTTTCCGCGTTAATAATATTTTTCTTTTAAAGAAAGTCTTTGCTTAGCAAAAATCCAGTTTAGGTGAAAAGTGTTGTCGCTGATAAGCCTGTGCCTACTGCAAAGACTAATTTAGGAAGAAACTTTACTCACATGCATTAAACTCCATTTGCTCAGAGCGCGTCTCATGTATACTTAGTATCTTACTGTGATATTAGCTTTTGTTAAATATTGCTTATTTTTGGAGCATCAAATGAAATACAGAAATAAACACAAATATCATGTGTTGAGCATGCAAATTCTGTTAGAGCCATTTCTATTTTAGATTAAAAAAAATATTCATGTTAAACCATCATAATAATTATATAAATGATTGCAAAATTGAACAAGTTTATTAGTAAATTTTATTTTAAATACAGGATTTCACATTTTAATTTTAAATATCAATGACTGGTGTATCTCCGCATTCAATGTGGAGCACAGAACAGCTTGCATGCCTTGAACAAGCACAGAAAGAGCATCCCTTTAGCTGCCTCAAGTTCAGTTCCGACTTCTGCAGAGCTCCAGATAAGGGTTTAGTCTAAAGAGTATTTCACCCCCTGATATTATTGTTAAAGTGTATTTTACTCCTCTGCTTCAGCCATAAAGGGTATTTAGGAATATTATAGGGTATTTTCCATTTCCATAGAAAACGGACAAAGTACATGGCGTGTTTAATATAGAAAAAATATTTGTTATTTATATTATTAAATGCAAACAGAATGAATTTAAAATGATGATATGAACAGACTTTATTTAAAATATTCCCGCAGGAGCCGCTGGTGGCTTAAAATGTCCCTTTTTTGATCCACAAACATGATGGGCCGCCATTTTTATTACATGCTTATTTTGATTGACTTACTTTTGATTCAAAGGTTAACATACTGGATTATTGGTTTAACCGGTTACGCACTTTGATCGATTTAAAATACATACCAAGATTTGTATTGCGTTTTGTTAAGTAATGGGCCGATTTTTAATGCGTTTTTTTTTATTTTTTCAATGCGTAAATACGCAGATACGCCTCTTATCTGGCGCTCTGGACTTCTGCAGTTACAGGGTCATAACACTGTTTGATGGATGAATTTTCTAACAGCACACTGTTTTAAAGATAATATGAGCCTCATTCTGGGAAAACTGAACTAAATGCATGTGTGTTAAGTGTGGTCGTAGATTAGCCTTTCCGCCTAAACGGGATTTTCGTTTAAAAGAGAATTCCTATAAACAGAAATTCTATAAAAAGCCGAAATTGTGGTTCCTGATTAGCCTGTGCAACTGCAAAGGCTAATCTGGGACGACACTATGCACATGCATTAAGCCCAGTTTTCCCAGAACGGGGCTCATATGAACACAACTGATGCGTACCAAATGATCGATATCCAGCATCAAGGGCTGTCTGCAGACATTTGTGAAGTAGTTCTCTGCCTCTGAGTTTGAATGTTCCCACTGTAAAATAAAGAATTGAACTTTCATGTTATAAAATGTGGTTAGCAATCGCAGCTTGAAATGTGTCACAGACACTGATGCCCCCACAAAACATGTTTGGACACAGACAAATCGACTATTATAGTCTACAATGGACAAAAAGACAAAGGGCCATATTTTAGCCAAAACTGGTGGCAGTCAAAATTTCTTTTTATTCATTATCTTGTTAAGTTAAGGTAATTCAGCTGTGAAAGTTTCAGAGAGATTCACTCAGTAGTATAAGTCAGATGAGGAGAAAACGCAACATTTTAGGACTGGAAATCTAGAGTGGGAAAAAAAAAAAAACATAATTTTGCCAAAGCTCATCGCTGTCAAAAAATTCCTTTATGATCATCTACAAATTAAGGTTCATCTACAAATGAATGTCATTCAACTGTGAAAGCTCAAGGGAGATTATCACAGGAGTTAGAAGAGTTGAAACAAGCTTTCTGACGTATTTAGGTCTGTATGGACAGACAGACAGGTGCAATGCTTAATGCCTCCCACTCCATGGGGAATACAAATGATAAAATGGAAAATACTCTATTTTGACTGGGATCAGAGTCCAGATAGAGAGTATGATTTGGATTGTTTTCAAAGAGAATAAACAAAAACAAAATCTTTCGCCATAAATTCACATTTCATGGCAAGTTGAGAAATGATTCAAACTTTTAACTCTTTCAGTGCGGGAACCGATTTTTGAAGGCCTTTGCAAACAATTTGAATCCAGATGAGACGCCACAGAACGTGGCGTCTCATCAGGATCCAAACTGTTTGGTATTCTGATAGTATACTTTGAAAAAAAATCGAAGAAAATGCTAATTTTAGAAATTCAGCAGACGACATTTAAGCAGACGACCAATTTCCCAGCATGCAAAGGGTTCATATATCTTGAGTGTGGGTGGAAACCAGATCCCTCACGTGATTCAGATTTGGTTTTGAAGGAATCATAAACTTATCCATATATGCCATTTCATAAGAATAATTAACATTTGATAAACAAATATTATAAACCAGTTTTATAAATAAGATTCTATTTTTATATGAAGCTAAATGCCCTAAAATGTCTCATTGCCCCTGCTATAAGTGTAATGAAAGACAACTATTAACTATTGTTTTGTTCCTTCAGCTGTTGGCTTGGTTTACAGTCAACTCGCACGTATTTTGGTCAACTTGCACAGTAGTCAACAAGTACCTAAGTCAACTCTTACCTCATTCAAACTATTGATGTGTTAATGGGTTCTAGATGAGTATTTTATGCATATAGATAAATGAGAAACACTTTTAGAGTTTAGTTCAATACTTTTAATTTCAATATTTTCACAAAATAACAAAGTGACCACTTAATTATTTTTTTTCACAACATATTTTTTTTTTCAAGATTTACACCCTAGGCACAATTATAGCAGACATACATTTACATACCGGAAGGTTAACACATTTTTGCATGAACACAATGGGCATTATTACACATCAAAGTTGATTTTACATTTTAACATGATTATAGAAGTAAAACTGATTCATTTACGTACGTTGTATATACACCTTTCACACCTCTATGCAGACATATAACCAGTGAAATACACTCCACCACAAGTGTGAAAAAGATGTTAATTTTGAGAACCATATATTCAGATAACAGTGTTCTGCCGAGGTATAAAACAAGATGGGACAAATGTCTCACAGGTCATGAAAAGTTGGGGACATTTTCTGAACTTGTGAGACACTGAGCAAAAGCAGCAAAAATGATCAAATAATGAATGTATATCATATGCTTATTTACCTCGACATCTGGTACCAATTCATCAGTGGTCTATAGAAGTTTCTCCAACTTTTTTAATGTCAGTTTTCAAAATATTTCAACAAATAAACTAGTCGAGCAGTAAACTTGGTTCATTTTAATTTTCAAACATTTCAACAAATTAACTAGAAAATTGTAACTTAATGTAACTTTATTTACACACTGGGTTGTTCTAGTTTAGTTTAATTGAAGATCTTTCTTTGCTTTGCAGATCTCCAGAATTTCAAAACCTCTACAAAGTCAAAATCTTTTATTTCACCACTTTCAAGTTTTATTGTCATCAAACTATCAANAATCTTCTGGTGGCTTTTCAACGCCGATTCCCCCATACTAGCGATATCTTTATCTGTTCTGCATACTTTACAAGATGCTTTGACTTTAGAATCGGCGTTGTCAACACCCCAAGGGTACTTTAAAAGCCACCCTTTCTGAAAAATGCACTTATTCGCTGGCATATTTTAACTTGTCAGCACTGGAAGATAAGTAGCAGTTGCCTCCCTCACGTCCTAAAACCCGTACCGACCAGTACCGATCCAGTATATGGATGCCAGTATGAACAGATCGGAACCGTCATAAATCGTGGAAGTCGTGAAAAAAAACTACGACTTCGGACTCATGGAAAAAATATGAAATTATATATTTCTACCCTTAGTACGTTTTTCAAGCACTTTTGAAGCCAAAATAAGCACTTTTTAAGCATTTTTAAGTTTTTATATGCAAATAAGCACTTTTTAAGCACTCCACAGCCTTTATAAGCACTTTTCAAGGAGAACATTGAAATTCAAGCACTTTTCAAGGTTTGTACGAACCCTGTTATCTGGGACGAAACTACGCACATTCATTAAGCCCAGTTTTCCCAGAACGGGGCTCATATGAACACAACTGATGCGTACCAAATGATCGATATCCAGCTTCAAGGGCTGTCTGCAGGCATTTGTGAATTAGTTCTCTGCCTCTGAGTTTGAATGTTCCCACTGTAAAATAAAGAATTGAACTTTCATGTTATAAAATGTGGTTAGCAATCACAGCTTGAAATGTGTCACAGGCACTGATGCCCCCACAAAACATGTTTGGACACAGACAAATCGACTATATAGTCTAAAATGGACAAAAAGACAAAGGGCCATATTTTAGCCAAAACTGGTGGCAGTCAAAATATCTTTTTATTCATTATCTTCAAGTTAAGGTAATTCAGCTGTGAAAGTTTCAGAGAGATTCACTCAGAAGTATAAGTCAGATGAGGAGAAAACAAAACATTTTGGGACTGGAAATCTAGAGAGGGAAAAAAAAACACATAATTTTGCCAAAGCTCATGGCTGTCAAAAAATTCCTTTATGATCATCTACAAATTAAGGTTCATCTACAAATGAATGTCATTCAACTGTGAAAGCTCAAAGGAGATTATCACAGGAGTTAGAAGAGTTGAAACAAGCTTTCTGACGTATTTAGGTCTGTATGGACAGACAGACAGACAGGTGCAATGCATAATGCCTCCCACTCCATGGGGAATACAAATGATAAAATGGAAAATACTCTATGTTGACTGGGATCAGAGTCCAGATAGAGAGTATGGTTTGGATGGTTTTCAAAGAGAATAAACAAAAACAAAAACAATATCTTTTGTCATAAATTCACATTTCATGGCAAGTTGAGCAATGATTCAAACATTTAATATATCTTGAAAGGTCAATAACACAGAGTTTGGGTGGAAACCAGATCCCTCACGTGATTCAGATTTGGTTTTGAAGGAATCATAAACTTATCCATACATGCAATTTCATAAGAATAATTAACATTTGATATACAAATATTATAAACCAGTTTTATAAATAAGATGCTATTTTTATATGAAGCTAAATTCCCTGAAATATCTCATCGCCCCTGCTATAAGTGTAATGAAGGACAACTATCAACTATTGTTTTGCTCCTTCAGCTGTTGTTTTTTTTCCACAAAATATTTTTTTTCAAGATTTACAACATAGGCACAATTATAGCAGACATACATTTACATACAGGAAGGTTAACACATTTTTGCATGAACACAATGGGCATTATTACACATCAAAGTTGATTTTACGTGTTAAACATGATTATAGAAGTAAAACTGATTAATTACAAGTTAAATTAACTTAAATTAAATCTTGCAATTTTATTAATTTACATATGTTGTATATAACGCCTTTCACACCTCTTACTTGCAGACATATAACCTGTGAAATACACTCGACCACAAGTGTGAAACAGACGTTATTTTTGACAACCATATATTGAGATTAATAATAAAAAGACATCATACCCATGATTTATACTTATAAACTAATGATGATTTAATATCCTACATCTATTTCTGAATTATTTTTTTTTTGGGGGTGCGAGTTGACTTCAATAAGTGCGAGTTGACCAAAAAACACGTGCGAGTTGACCAAAAACGTGCGAGTTGACTACCGTGCGAGTTGACTTAGGTATGAGTTGTCTGGCACCAGTTAGCTTCGTGCGACAATATTTCCTGACATAAAAAGAACCTAAATATATTCAACGAGAGCCCTACTAATACTAGTAGTGATAAATATACATAAAGTTTGATGATAAAACTAAATATGAATGCAATGAAGGCTTGCTACCAATGTTAATTTTTTAATTGAAAAAAAAAAACAACGTTTATTTAAGTTCAGAAAAAAAAGACATTAGTTTATTGTAATGATCAACAGAGTAGCGTTTTACCAACGTTTTACAGAATGGTGTGTCACCTCTTTAAAGTGACTTAACGGACTAATTGCAAGAGCAAGCAAAATACATGAACTTACGGCCCAAAATAGGCATGTCATTCCCGGACAAAAGGGTAACCACCTTCATTCTATTTTTTGTTCTACATAAAATTAATATGGTTATCTTATTTTCAAGAAATTATTCAAATAAACAATAAAACCTCACAAAAGGAAATGTGTACATTAACACCGGTTGTTCATGTTCACAGGAGCGCTCGCATTTTAATGCACCTAGCTGATCTTGAATATTATTATTATTGGTGTTGTTATAATTTACCATATTTTCCAGATATTGACCTTCTGTATCAAGAGTAAGTATTCGTAACGGAAGCTATACTTTACGAGTATAAATTTATTGATGTCAAAGCGTTTAAACATATAGTTAGTTTGCTAGTTTAACTTGAAATGTGCGATTAAACCAGATTGAGGTTAAAAACCACTATCTGATTGTTTGCATCAATTATTATTAAAATCAATAATAATAAACAAATAATTTGATTGTTTTATTCAAACCGTTTTTTGTTTGATTGTTTTTATTTGTTTACATTATTTAATGACCATTACCTCATGTTTGCATAGATGAAAATGCAATTTAAATTTGAATCTTACATAAGTTAAATTTAACTGTATACTCCAGTGACCTTTTTCCAGTGCAGATTCTTATTCCAGTGATATTCGTTAACATTATGAAAAATAATCTTGTGATGAAGTCACATGCATACGTCCAGTTTATTTTGTTTTACCAAGAACACTACAATTGAAAAAAATACAAATACTATTTACATTGTATCTATCAATCTATCTATACTGTCTAACTCCCCTTTCGAGTATTATTGACTGGTGCACAGTCAGTGCTTGATAAAAGTGTTAAAAGTGAAAATGTGAGAAAGATAAAAGTATGGGTGAAGTGAAGTGATTTAAAGTTAAAAACTGATAAAAA
>VMBQ01014906.1:0-13509 GCA_007657795.1 Dreissena rostriformis | reverse complement strand
TTATTACACATTAAGTACAACACACTACATGTACATCCACAAGTTTTCAATGGCGTACACTTACATGAATAATAGTTAAAATAATACGAAGTTTAACAACTTCTTTTGAATTGTTTTTACAACACATCAGTTGTAGTTAATATCTTAGTTGAGATTCCGTCTTCGTTAAGTGATGTAAAATTGATCTGGTCATAATTAAAACTAACAAATACAATGCTCATAACTTATACGGAGTTACCCTATTGATATATGTGTAATCAATGTAGTTTGTGATCAATATCGGTACATGAGATTAATTCAATAATGGATGTGTACCTAATTATATGGTTATGAAACCCGTTGACCAGGTAACATTCGGATGACCTCAATTGGCAGTCCTTGTGGTTTTATCATTAATAAGTGAATATAATTTTTACTCTTCATTAAAACTGAAATGTGTTATTTATAACCACACCAATAATCATAAACTGACAAACGCTGTTTCCAAATGTTTTCACAGACATGTCCAGAAGGCAAGCTCAAGCCTTATGCATGGCCATCTCAATGTTTATAAATTAAGTATAGTTTTCGCGTTCGCAAGATTGCACAAAGTGACGTATTGTGCGACGTTAACCCATGTCAGTTTTGTGTAAGAGAGCATTTTTATTTATACAGGGATAATCACAAAATGAAACGATTTCAAATTTCACAAGTAAATGTATCTTTTGTCCACTATTTAAATGATAACACAATTACTAAATAATTACAATGTGCCTTATTTAAATATTAATTTTGTTAAGTTTAAACTTGGTTTGCTTTTCCTGTTACATATGTTTATGAGTATATTTATATAACCAATCAGTCAGTAGTTCTATTTATATACTTGCTGACAAGTGTTAACATAATTGTATGCAAGGCTGTAGCAGTTAGCTCCCATTACAAAATGACAAAATATTCCAAATTATCTTTGACAAATTTGATCCGTATTACTTCTCTATGATTGGTCAATTTATTGAAGACCTTAAACATAAAACAGACATGATTTAGGATATCGATTGAAACAAAAATACTTTTATAAGAAATACAGTTTATGAGTGAAATTCAAATCCTGCAGATGGATAACTTAATTAAACAATACACATGTAGGGCTTAGAGGTCTCAGAAGTTTCGTTCTACATCGAACTGGCAAATATGTTACTTTGATTAGTTAACGTACGTTAATAAGTACTTTCAATGCTTATGCTAAACATGGAGTAATTTAGTAAACACAAGAGAACATATATTTTGTCCAAAATTCCCTTGATTTTGTAGGTGGTATAACTGATTTTACAAAATTATTTCTCTCAATAAGGCCATTTACTGTTACGTAGACGAAGACGTGTATAAATGCAAATCCAAATGCACATTTCAATTGTAAAGACCTTTTTCATCTTTTTCTGTGATGAAATTGAAATTTAAGGATAAAAAAACAAATTAAAGGGTCAAGTTTTTCTTTAAAATAGCAATTAATGAACACGATATTAGTTTCATAGTGTAGTAAGTATCTTAATATTTTTTTAATGAAAAAGTTAGAAAGATGTAAGTATCCACAAATATGTTCCATTTGTAAAAACTATTTTATTATCAAGTTAGCGATGTATCTTTTGAAATTAGGAAAACAAACTAAGTGTAAGAAAGATTGTTAATATATTTCAAAAACGTCACAAAATAGCTTTACCGCCGCAGTTGTTAGAAACCAATCAATGCATCTTATTTTGTTATTAGTTCTTATAAACGGCAATCAATTGAAAAGTATACAAATACTAAAAGAAAATTACCAAAACGTTGTATTTTTCACGGTTATAATGTTGTTGTGATCGTAAGTTGGATATTATTTGAACATTTGCCCTACGTATTTTATCACTTTATGCTAGATATCACGAATTGGTTTAAACGTATTGAAATATGTGTACACAAGTAATCCATGAATAACGCATATGATTCGCAGCAAGGCGACACGTGCATTTAGTTTGTGAAAGTTGATTATGTGAAACTGTACATGCAATATATTCATTCGGCAATTATATTGCTAACTTAAAATATAAATGTTAAAATGATATAGAAACGCATATGATTTTAAATTAACTGCCTTCAATAACGTTGTTTTAGAAAAATGGTGGTGTATACTTTCATAGTACACATGTGTAACTCGATATTTTATTTAGTATCTAGACAAGTCAGTCTGTTTGTTGACGATGATAAATTCAGCACCTTTATATGGATAACCGTTTTCAATAAGATACATTGTTAGCTTTCCCAAATTAACATTTTTGTGCTGACCATCTCATTGCGCATGGCGCTTTTTCTGATGTCATTATTATTAAGATTAACAACCGTTAATTGCAAAGAAACAAAACATGAACACATTAACATTGTATAAAGTGTGCAAGATATCAAAACAATTTGGCTTGTACTCATGCTTTAATATGTTTCAAAAATTAAATTGTACATAGTGTGCATTTATATGTTAGAACATTTACTTCTTACCATTGGGTTAGTCTTTAATAGCATAAATATCGAAAAAAAAAATGTAATGTGTAAATATTGCGTTTTAGTGGTAAAATAGCTGCCGTCTTTAAGATAAGAAGACCAGGCATACGTTTACATATAACTCATATTTAAGCAAACTCCTGTCATGAGTTCCAACCCCGGAAGTCGCATCGGTTGAATATTCATAAGCTTCTGAATGAGATGGAGCCAGTTTTTTACACGACGTTTAGTAATTGTTACAAATCGAGAATCACAGAGGAAGTATTAAAACATGTTTACCAGCATATGTACATAAATATCTTATTATATTGACAACTCTCTTCATAAACAGCTGTTATCCCACATACATTCGGAATAAGCTTTCACTCATGTTATTTAGTGCGTTCACAACTAGACCGAATACAGAAGTTCAATAGAAATATTATATTGAATTATTGAAACATCGATACACATGGGACCAGAAATCCGTGTTCCCAAATAAGAACGTTTTACTTACTTAAATGTTGATGGATTTAATACCTAAACGTTCATGTGGAAATTGTCAAATGATGGGCGAACGTTCATGAGGTGCAGGTTTAATCTTACCTGTCCATGACAATACGTGGATGTGTCAGCCACAAACATAAATTGGCCGATGTAAATAAACGTGTGTATGAATCAAGTGTGTAAAAGCCCATAAATAAGTCGTATATTAATATACCATATATAATGTAATGCTTAGACGTACAGTAAATTTGAGAAAGTGTGTTATGTTGTGTTAATCTCTGTATATATTTGGTTAATTGACTTTACATGATTCACTCCACAAATGCATCGACCATGTTGATTAACCTTTCGCCCCTCCATTTATAGTGGTTATATTGTGTAATCGTTTGATATTTTGAAGCTATATTTTCACGTATTTAAGCTTATAAGACTCATTATCATACTTTTACATAATTATTATGAGCATAAATATTCCAACTAAAAAATATATTATCGAAATATCTTATGATAAATTAGTTATGGCTAATATTCTACATTGTTAATATAAACAAACTTTGCAAACAAGGAATTTATTCGGAATTCCGACTAAATTTCATGTCTTATATACACCTCTCGATTCAACAGGTAAACCGTTGCATGAATGCTTATTTATAGAGCTTTTAACGAATATACGCTTACAGGTTGTGATTATTTTGCCAAAATGCCTTACTTCAAATAAACTTCAAATAAACAACCGCTTTCGAAATTATTGTGAGTTGTACCAAGCGTACTATACAAGTTAGTGGGGACAGTGGTCTAGTGGTAGAATGGGTACCTGTGATGGAAATAAGTCAATATGCCGTGGCTGAATGGTGCGCCATATGTAAACGGACGACTTAAATCCCAGTGCTCGGGTGATAATTAATGTCGATGTCGGCTGAAGATTCATATCGAAGCAGACTATAAACCGCAACTTTAAACTTTTTTTTTGTTAACAGTACGAGCCGGGTACCAGGCAGATTAAGTTACATTATACAATATACTACCTGCATAGATATACCCTTATCAAGTACATGGACTACATAAAACAAACAGTTCTTTAAAAAAAATATTGTATAAACTGCGTTTAAAATATTGATGTTAAAGAATAAAGTTGATTTAGTGACACACTTAGACAGTCAGACACATTTCGTTTAAAAGGAGTAATATTTGGAGAGACTTTAAGAAGAGGACAGAACATTTTTTGGCTATTTATTTCACAGTCACAGGATGTTAAATCGAAAGTAAAAATGGCGTGTTGTAATCACCATCAAGAAAACAACAAAAGTAACGAAACTGCTAGCGATATTATTGACAATTGCATTGAAGTGAAGTTCGTAGATGACTCGATTTCGAATCAAGAAACATGGAAGGATGAGGACATCGTCGACATAATCCTATGTCCAGTGCATAAGGAAAAAATGTATTTTACTGTAAAAAACTGTAAGCGATCATGTTGTATGACGTGTGCAGTCGGTCACATGACTTGCTCAAACATTCATGACATCAAGGATATAGTTGGGCAAGATAGTAAAGTCTTGCTAACTTTGATACAACTTAAAACAAAGATATCGTATGCTGAAGAATTGACCAAGCGGTTAGCAACAGAAATAAACAAAATAACGTACTGTTTTCCGGAAAAAAAACTACTGGCACAGTCTCTTAAGAAAAAAAGAAAAAAGAGCATATGCTCTGGTGTCCGAACACATGTTTAAACCAAGCAAAACTCGCACAAATGAAATCCGCGACTCGCTAGTAAACATATGCATAAAAATACCTTTCAAAACAACTATGTCGTAATATATATTGCATTTGCTTTACACGACATAATTGAAGAAAGTACCACGTCAAAGTCAGACCATGGTAAAACGTACCAGTATCTGATTGACAAATGCTGGTATATTATAATGCTATGAATAAGTTGAATACATATTGGCTTTGTTATTGAGCTGAAGACAGCCGTATCGGCCTGACGCCGCAGGTCGAAGGCTAATACGGCTGTCTGAAGCTCAATAACAAATCCAATATGAATTCAACTAATTAATGACAATTGTATTAATTAACTTTATAATGTTATCTTTTTTTCGTTTAAATGAAGTCTCTTCATATCAAAAATCCAATTAAGGCGGAAAGTGTCGTCCCTGAATAGCCTGTGCGAACTGCACAGGCTAATCTGGGACGAAACTTTACGCACATGCATTATGCTCAGTTTTTTCAGAACGCGACACATATCTGCGGAGGAATCAAACCACTTTTGAAAGATTCTCATATGAGGCCGAGTTTTTCCTGGTTTCTGATTGGCTGAATCTCGTATTGGCCGACCTTTTCCCGTATTGGTCGTGTTTTTCCATATTGGCCACCTTTTTCTCCTATATGGCGAGTTTCGAGCTTTATTGGCGAGGCTCAACTTGCATGGGGCGAACAAATTGAACACATTCTCGTCTAATATGATAAATTTAATTAATTATATATGGAACAGACAAAGCCGTGTAGCAAATACATCAGCCTCTAAAAGCAAACAAATATCGTTCCGCAAAGATACAGGTGAATAATACTTTTTTCAGATCTTGGTTTCCAATTACTATTTCATTAATGGCCGCTACAAAGATGGTTAAATATAGGAATAATCAAACTTCAGATACAATGTAAGGAGATATATTGTTAACACAAGCTTGTCTTATAATAATTATACAACCAATACAACCATCAACTATACTAGATGTGTCAAACGCTAATAATCCTACAAAAAGATACACACGCATCCGTCAGTCATTTAACGAGAACTTCCTTCCCGCAAAATCACCTTAATATACGCAAAACGTTAAAACTAAAATGCCTTAATTATACAAATATTGGTTGCAGCTGAAATTCCTTCTTTAATGATAACCGTCACATAATAGTTGTTCAGCTCTGCAAGTTTTCGAGAAATATGCCAAACAGTTAGACTGAAGTTTATTTTATGCCCTCCAGTGGTGAAAAGAGAAATATCAGTGAAATAAAACTGATATTCCACTGTTTCAAACAGTGAAAAATAACAGTAAAAAATATCGATATTTTTCACTGTTTTACTGTGAAATGTGGTCATTTGTTTGGACGAAATGACGTCATAATTTAAGCGGAATTCTCCAGTTAAACTAATTTACAATGTAAATAAACGGTTACAAAGCATAAATAAAAAAATGTTGGAATCGGTGGAATATCGATTTTAATTCACTCGTGATCATAGAAAAATATTTTTTCACTCGTAACAATACATCTTTACAGTTAGCAATTTTGTTTATGACTGGTGGGAATCATTTATTATTATATCATTGATGACTTCTAAATATGGTATGCAATTTAATTCGAAACAATGCTGTGTATGATCGGATACTGTACCCTAGTAATCAAATGAAATCCAAGTCTTCCTCGAAAGAGGAAGAGGTTTAAGTGTATACATTGTACATTACCGGGCTATGTTCAACGTCTTCTTTCGGCCTTCATAGAAGATGAATAGTCGATAAAAAATATTGAATATAATAAACGCACATATTATTCTGCATTTCACTTGTTCATACAATTTACTTTTTGATACCCACTTCTCTGTCAAAGCGAAACGCTACACTCGTGTTTTGAATTTTCATGTTATCGGAATACTTTGCAGATCGTTGTCCACATACAATAGGTAAGCGCTCAAACAAACTTTATTCGGACTAATGCATGCGGCCAAATATATACTGTAAAGTAAACTTTCTAAAGTTTAACCTTGTAAAGATATGTTTTTATAATAAATATTGTCTATGTTATTTAATCCTATACAAAAAACAAATGTATATATGTACTTTCTTATGGAAAACAAGTTTATATTAAATTTAAAATTATTCATTACCATGGTCATATCGGCTATGAGTATTTAGGTTTCTATGTGATAATACGCAAACAAAACCATAATTGTTTTCCTTATACAGTGCACCTAACATTTGCAAACAAGAATATTCGCATGACAGGTAAATACAATCTTAACTCCGCCCTAACCGAAAGACACTTTTCTTTTTTGCTTTTGCTTTGAATGCTGCCGTATTTCGGTTATAGAATGTTTTGTCTAAATCTTTTAAATTGTAACATTGTATACATCGTATACACTTTACATTTTGACATATTTCTTACTTCTATATGCATCATTACTGCTTTACCATAGTGTTTTTTTTTTCTTGTACTTTTGACATACTTTCTGTTGCTTGTTTGTGTTTTTTGTTGCATTATTCCAAGACAATATGCGTAATTATGTGAAGACACTTTAATACGATTATTTATATTGCTTTGCTTTCGTAGCTATGTCAACGTGNTTCATCATTTGCCTGTTTGAATGACACATTGAAGACATATTTTCCAAATGGGTTGTAAACATAAAGTAGTCTGTCATATATAGAAAGGTAATAAACTAAACTGCTAATTGAAGTATGGTAATAAGAAACATATTGCTGACAGTTCTGAATGCACTCAATTGCAGATGTAATTCTGGTTCTACCTGGTGATACAAATCTACACTGAGTTTTTGTTTCTTAATAAAACCATCAAATAACTTATAATAGTAATAAAAATATCATTTATTCTTATTTCTTAATAAAGCAAAACAACAAATTATTTAAATAATAGTACAATTTATTTAAACATTGTATATTTTAAAATTTCGAGTAAACCTTTTAGCTCACAATGATTTCATAGCCATAATATCTTAAAATATGACATTAAAGTTCCCCTAGGAATCGACAAATTATTGCTGAAAGACTCCCAATATTCCTAATGCATACATGTTATTTTTGCCAATGAAACAAATCTTGAATATATGTGTGACTATTTCATGAACGTATGCATAGATATGCACATGAACCAAGACACCTAAATTTTTGTTCAAACAGAGTTAGACCATAATTATGCCAGGCGACAAATATATGAGCCTCGTATATAATTATCTGGAAAGTTTAAACCTTTTGTAATCAAATACCTGTAACCAATTAATATTTTCAATATGAACAGGTCCACAAATTTTAGTTTGGTTCATACACTATTCACTGCATGATATAAGTTCATAAACCATTTCTTGAACATCATATGTCCTGAGATGGTAAATTAGTGAAATGTTCATGAACAGTTCTTGAATCCTTCACACAGTAAACAGCCAGATCATTTTAGGCACCGATGAAAAGGACCATAACTATATCAGGGTGCAGGATCACGTGACTTTGTTGGGTTCACGATTAAACGTTAATGGATGTAAACACACCAGTAATTGTTGTGTTGTTTTTTTTTCAAATAACTTTTTAAAACATTTTTTTTACAGACTTTTAACTAGTGCACAAAAGACAGTTTTTATGCTGCTAATATATGGCAATGTGAAATACCTCAGAATTACTTTATTCAATTAACCGGTGTTCTTGGCCAAAAATTTGATACATATACAGCATTCATGTACATGGTTATGCTGCAGCAACATGAAATTTTGGAACCAATTTCAGACGTATTCAAGGTTTTATTCTTAAATCTTAAGATATCGGCACAAACTGCAAGAAAAACTGTCTCCTATTCATTCACTAAAGATTTTGCAAAAATAAAGTTCTTATTGGTGTGTTTACCTTCTGTCCAGCCCGTGTGTAAACCCCTGTGAACCCCGTTGATCCTGCACCCTGTATATTCCTACTCATAAATTTACTGGGGAATAAAAAAAAATCAAGCGAAGTCCACACCTTTGCCATCATTTCGCCCTTTTATTATAACATCATTTGTCAAGGAGACAAAAAATTATAACAAAAACTTGATCTTTTTTTTCACTTGAAGTGCTTTTTGTATTTGTTTTTTGGGGGGTTTTCATTTGAAAGCTTTATTTCAAAGAAGTTTATAATATCTAGTGTGGCAAGATGAATAAAGAGCCATGTCACATTTATCTAGTATGTCAAAGTTGGAGCTGATTTTTTTTTCAAAAAGCTTCTGGCATACACTTGGTTATTGCCCTTGCATTTTGTGTTATCTTGCATGTATTTCATTGAAGTGACACCGTACACAAGTTACAAGCTCAAGATAAAACGGTGATTCTGAAACTTTTGATATAACAAAAGATGACATTATTGTTTTGATCTTCTTGAAGGCATGCTTAAGTTGACAGGCACATTAAGTGTAACCTAGATACTTCAAAGAATAAAATCTTAGTAGCTGATACCTCTCCAAGATTGCATTATATATTATGTAATCTCAAACATTTTTGCATAAAGCAATTGCATTTCAAGTAATTCTTGATCATTTGGGAATCAACAATTGATTTAAACTGGTTTTCATAATTTGTACAAATAATTGATGATTATTTTCAAACTTGGATTTGGTTTCCTCACTAATAAAAGTTGTACATAAGTTAGGATTAACAAACAAACCTTAATGGAAATTGTCCCTGAGCTTATTTACGATAGTGAGACGCAGAAACGCAGACACATTTCTATGNATTTATTTCTATATTTAAAATATTTCTTACATAAATTCCTTTAAGCAAACAGCGCAGACCCCATCATGCGGCGTCTCATTTGGGTCTACGCTGTTTGCCAAGGCCTTTTTTTCTAGACGCTTTGCATAAATGGGTTAAAAGAAACCAGGAATTTTGTTATCAAGCGGCGAGTATTTGGCGAGCTAACTTACAAATTTCCTAGGTGAGTTTAATAAATAATGGTATGAAATGACCACAAGTGTCAGATATTGTTTCATCATATGCTTTCAAATTAGCAAATACAGTTAATATTTACGTAGACGTCAAAACGCGAGCTCAATGGTCGTTGCAACGACATTTTAGGGAAAAAAATAACCGAGTTGTTTTCAAACAACAAGCAGCCCATGAAACATATTGTTGTCAATCATTAAAAAATAATTAGTTATGACACATTTTATACCAAGCTTTGTTGTTTGCATAAACTTAAAACATGATATCGAGTGAACGATAACCTTGAATCCGATAATACATACAAGTCCAAATTAACCAAATAAACAAATAATTGCATTTATATTGCAATAATAATTACGTTGTTTGGGATATTTTATTTTTAAATACCAACCTTTTAACACAATATCCGCAAAAACCAGTCACGATTACTTTCGTGTATTAATAAAAACACTCCCTTTGCACATCGAAATCCTAATTCACTTCTGCTATATATCACCTAGGAAAGTTTCTGGATCGGGGTGAATACCACTTTCTCACAAACTGCTTCTGTATAGCTCTTGCNAACCCTAACCCTTACCCTAACCCTTTTTTTGGGTTATTTCCCCTATACCATGCCTCGCCTGTTGTAATTGTCCGCTTCCCGTATAGCTCTTGCATTCCTGAAATAACACGCTATGCAGCTGTTACCGGGTAAACGGAGGGTCGATAAAGAAGTTGTTTATCTGGCTGTCTGGCGCGTGATGCTGTTATACACGGGTTTGCAAATCGTTATCTACATTAATTCTAACTTCTGCGCTGTATGAGACAATGATATGAGGACTTTATGTTATAGTTATAACATTGTTTAAAAGATTCTAAATGTTGTACTCCCACTCCATTTACTTTATACTTTATTTAACAACTTATGAAATTCAATTGTGATCACATTTCATGCCTTTCTATATTTAACTATGTTTTAAACATGTATACTTATGGATTGTATGTCTGTTGTATATTGAATTAACCATTAACAATTGAAAAAAAAAAAAAAAAAAAAAAAAAAACAATCTTAACTTTAGAATAATCTTATTTGGTGTATTATATTAATAAATACGAGAATCACAAAATACCAAAATTATTAGATATTTCCAATTTTTGTTATAGAATTTGTTAATGTGCCCCGGCATCGTATTGTTGTATGTAAAGAGGTTAAGAGTGATCGATCAAACATTGTGATAATTTTTCATCTAGTTTTTATGAACAGTGTTTACATAATATGTATTCAGAATTATGCAGTTTATTTCACATTTTTTTATTTTTAATATATTTATAAATAATATAGCTGGTTTAATGCAAAAACAATAGTGCGTAATAGTAAATAATACTAGTTTGTACTTTGTAAATGTCAAAGTGAATGCTGTTTCTTTGAAGTGACTTCAGTGTTCGAAGAATCTGTCGGCTATGTAAATAATTCATGTAAATATATTATGTATGTGTGTTGCTTCTATTGAAAAATGATAATATGTGTACGATTATACTTTATTATTGTTGTAGTTTTATGCTTACGTATACTGAAGTAGTGATTTCGCTTTGAATAGTTTGCACAAGAAATGGACGCCTAAAACGCACGATATATCAAGTTAACACTTGCTTATCAAGATTACAAAACATTTATACAGAATCAAACTCAAAAGCAATTAAATAAGTCCCGTTGAATAATGATAAACCGTTTGTTATATTGTTTTATATTTGCTTACGGTAACTATCTGATTGTTGTAGACTAAAAAAACATATTAAGACAAAACAAACGTCTGATACAAAAATCCGTTGTTAATCTACATATTTCTGTGTATTTCACCGTTGTATTATCAAATTGATTGTAATAATGCCCTAAATCGTTTACTAAATATACTTCAAATACGTTGTGTGAAATGCCATAATTGCAAACTACCAAGTATTGCATGAGTGTTAACGTCAGCAATGTGCTGCCCTCGTCGGCTTCAGATATGGCATTACTACTACCATGTTGTAACACAAGCTTTTTTGCAAATTAAACACGACGGTTTAACAAAAACAAATTAGTAGTGCAAAGTTTCGTAATCGATGAAATGCAGTAAAAGTGATATTAGACGTATTTTTCACTGTTGAATTGAGCTGAAAGGAATTAACAGGTCAAAAGAGTTAGTTAAAATGTGGTAACTGAACAATTATCTTCAACTCATCTGGCTTCCAGTTGTTTATAAAAAATGTATATTATATTCAATATTTTACGTGACTTACCCAGTCCTCTAAGTTAAGCCGAGCGGAATTGCCGCTTATATATTTACAAAAGCGATACGATTTGAGTCTTTCTCATAAAGTCACTTTACTGACACCTCATTTATAACATATTTCTTTGAAGAAATATGACCGAAGATGTGGTCGACAGAGACACAAAGGTAAATGTATTCATAATTTCAGAATTGTCATATGTTTTCGCGGTGAGTCCCAATTTTAAACTTACCAAATTTACGTTAAAAACGACATTTTTTTTTCAAATTGCAGAATGAAGCAACAACGTTGTATTGTGACTTTTTAGATATCCCTACATGTGTCCTAATGTTTAAAGTGACGTTTTTTATAGTGTAGTCAATATGAGAAAATTGTCTAACTCAAGCTTTTACAGCTTGAGTTAGACAAGTTTCTCATATTTTTTTACGTGTTTAAATTTAGTTTGGAAATGTTCGTTCCAATTAATCGAACTTCGCCAAATCGTCACATGGTATTACTTTGTAAGCCGATTGGATAGGACCTTGGAATTCTTCGCGGGAGAAGCTGACCGAAACTGAGATTTGCCATTTTCGCGGGGAGGGGACGATACGTTATATAATATTATGTGAAGGTACCTAGTAAAAACGTTTTTCGTTAGAAGATCTATTGCGACATGCATAATGTACACGAAAAGTGTTTATGAAGAAGTTGTAAAAAGTGCATACCTGTCAAAGTTAACTCGTATCTGTTTTGTTTTTATGATCAGATACACAATTCTTGTATCAGAGTTTTAGTTCGTTCTCTCGCCAACACGTATGCGACAGTTTTTTGTGCAACGTAATTTATATATATAAGCATAACAAATAAAATGTAGGTAGACAACGAGTATGAAAATTGAGGCAAATGGAATCAGTTTATAACTACATTTGGTGTTAAAGATTAAGATCATGCGGTTTAAACGCCGTGAGTTAAAAACAATGTTGAATAATAATGTCCATGCATTTTAATAATATGTATTAAGTATTTAATTTTATTTCTGGTATACTGAATTGCATTTCACTATAAAACAATATGATAGTGCTATTAACATTGCCGTTGACTCGTTTGTCTAACAAAATTTAAGTTACAAAATATGTTATCGGACACTTTAAAATGGAAAGTCAATAACCTGTGATTGTCATCGTATATTGAGCTAACGAAAAGTAGAACTTTTTAAATATTGATTTCCGCTGATAATTCATTGAAGTTTGCAAACGTGCTAAATTAGAACAAAAACGACTAAAATAGTTTGTGTTTGTTTTAAATAATCAAACAACGCAACGCAAACCTGAACAATGATTTAAAACATAGCGTGTTATGATCGACTAGCTTACTGTGTTATAACTTAGTATAAACATGTACTTATAGCGTTTCCGGGGTTTAATTATTCATAAATTGTATTAAAATATTAACATTATACAGTTTCAGCTGCACCAGCAGGAGACAAACCTTAGCATGATATGCGCAACTTTATTTATGGCAAGGAATAGATTACCAAACACACAGACAATAAAACACGACAGAAACTGAATGTTAATGCAGGGTATATA